>JACEEU010000934.1:0-53691 GCA_016630915.1 Callionymus lyra
CTTCTTCCTCTCATGTGTAAAGATATACTGTATAGTTTTCTCTGCATATTTAAATAACTACTAGATGTTCTCATGTTGCTCCTGTTGTCTCTCACCTCTGATGCTTCTGTTCACCTTTGAAGTTAATTATTCTTCCCATAGACCTGTCACTCTTCAGAGACACACAGCTGGGAGCAGGTCCAGGTCCAGGTCCAGGTCCAGGTCCAGGTCCAGCAGATTTAAGTAGCTTTGATCTGAACACACACAAGTCGCAGTGAGAAAGTATTTCCAGTATTTGAAGGTGTGATGTGTTACGACCTCCACTGATCAGATTTAGCCTCTAACAGGAAGGGTCAGTTCCATGCACTGTAACTGGGAGTTAAGTTTGGTTCTTTTGTTTGTATATTTTAAACGTTAACTCATTGTTGTAAAATTGTAGTTGTTTGCTTGGCCTGCGTTCTCTTGAGCAGCCTTTTCCTTTTGTTGCCTCTTTGACGGCTGTGAGCCAGTATTTAAGTTGATTATTACAAAGTGTTGAAGTGAAGAGTGTTTTTCCCAATTTGTATTTTGTATTGGGTTTTGTATTATATTTTGGGAATAGACAGACAGACAGACAGACAGACAGACAGACAGACAGACAGACAGACAGAACAGGTCGTAACATAAATGGGAGTTCATCCAGGACAATAGTAAAAGTAATTCCTAAAAGAAGAAATTTAATTGTATGGTTAAATTGTGTGATTTTATCCTATTTTTGATTTTATTGTGCAGCGACCTTGAGTCTCCTGAAAGATGGTTTCATATAATATTTATTATTATTATTTTCTTCTTCCTCTCATGTGTATAGATATACTGTATAGTTTTCTCTGCATATTTAAATAACTACTAGATGTTCTCATGTTGCTCCTGTTGTCTCTCACCTCTGATGCTTCTGTTCACCTTTGAAGTCAAAATATCTTCCCATAGACCTGTCACTCTTCAGAGACACACAGCTGGGAGCAGGTCCAGGTCCAGGTCCAGGTCCAGGTCCAGGTCCAGGTCCAGGTCCAGGTCCAGGTCCAGGTCCAGCAGATGTACATAGTTTTGATCTGAATACACACAAGACAAGAGAGAAAATGATTCCAGTACTTGAAAGAGTTACAACCTCCACTGATCAGATTCAGCTTCCAACAGGGAGGGTGAGCTCCATGCACTGTAACTTGGGTTCTTTGCGATGTCACAGGAATATACATATCAATGGCAACAATAGCATGTGCATTTCTGATGTTCTTAAAATTATGTGTCTATGTATATTCTAGTTTGTGCACGTTTGTCTCAAAAGGCGGGAAAATTGGCAAGTTTACAAATGTGCCGATGGGAGGGGATTCCGACAGGTGTGGTGAGATTGTTGTTTTCCTAAAGAACCTGGTGCCTCATGTACTAAGAAGTTCGTAGATCTTCTACTAAATATGTCCGTAAGTCAAGTCAAATATGTATGAAGTCATGAACGTGTGCTTTAGTCCAACGTACCCGTTACATGACATGTGTACTCGTACTATTAAGTTGCATTGACGTAACTACATATTCATACTCGTAATCAAGAAGGTACACATGAGTGATTGAAGACTTGTAGTCGTAAAAGACGAAAAAGAAACCTTGACTATATTTTTACATAAGTTTACGAGTACAAGTTACTAAACACGACCTCTTGAATCTGCAGGTGTGAGTCACAGATTTCTTTTGCACCTCAATCTCTGAGAAGTTTGGTGTATATTTTCTAGACACTCGTAGCATGAGATCTGTACCTGTACTTCAAATACACATACACGTAACTACATACGGTGGGTACAGAAAGTAATCAGTGGATCATATGAGCTTTTGATTTTTCACTCTTTGTTTCATTGCAGCCATTCGCTAAAATCATTTAAGTTCATTTTTCTTCCTCATTAATGTTCACTTAGTTCCGCACCTTGACAGAAAAAAACTGAAATGTAGAAGTTTTTACAAATGTATTAAATAATGAAAACTGAAATCATCACATGGTCATAAGTATTCAGACCCTTTGCTGTGACTCATATTTAACTGACATGTCGTCCATTTCTTCTGATCCTCCTTGAGATGGTTCTACACCTTCATTGAGTCCAGCTGTGTTTCATTAAACTGACTGGATTAGGAAACACACTCCTGTCTATATAAGACCTCACAGCTCACAATGCATGTCAGAGCAAATAAGAATCATGACGTCGGAGGAACTGCCTGAAGAGCTCAGAGACAGAATTGTGGCACAGATCAGGCCAAGGTTACAGAAGAATTTCTGCAGCACTCAAGGTTCCTCAGAGCACAGTGGCCTCCATAATCCTTAAATGGTTTGGAAAAGTGTGGGACGAGCAGAACTCTTCCTAGACCTGGCCGTCCAGCCAAACTGAGCAATCGTGGGAGAAGAGCCTTGGTGAGAGAGGTGAAGAAGAACCCAAAGATCACTGTGGCTCCAGAGATGCAGTGAAGACATGAGAAAGTTCTCGAAAGTCAACGATCAGTGCAGTTCTCCACCAGTCAGGGCTTCATGGCAGAGTGGCCCCACGGAAGCCTCTCCTCAGTGTAGGACGTATGAAAGCCTGCATAGAGTTTGTCAAAAAACACGTGAAGGACTCCCAGACTATGAGAAATAAGATTCTCTGGTCTGAGGAGACCAAGATGGAACTCTTTGGCCTCAATTCTCAGAGGAATGTGTGGAGAAAACCAGGCACTGCTCATCAAGTGTCCAGTACTATCCAACAGTGAAGCACAGTGGACGCAGCTTCATGCTATGAGGGTGTTTTTCAGCTGCAGGGTTTGAAGGAAAGATGAATGCAAGTACAGAGATATCCTGGAAGAAACCCTTGAGTGCTCAGGACCTCAGACTGGGCCGAAGGTTCACCTTCCAACAAGACAATGACCCCGAGCAGAACCAAAATAACAAAGGAGTTGCTTCGGAACAACTCTGTGACCATTCTTGAAATGTCTGTCCATCAACGTTCACCATACAACCTAACAGAACTAGAAAAGGTTCTTCAAGGAAGAATGGCAGAGGATCCCCAAATACAGGTGTGAAAAACTTCTTTAACAGTTTTCTCCCGAGAACAGCCAGACTGACTGCAAATAAAAAACACTGAACACTGCAAAAAAGAACGAGACACTACCTCACCTTAATCACATGCAATATTCTGTGGTGAATGTAAAATATAGCTTTAAGTGCAATACTGCAAACACTGCTTTAATTCTCTCCCTCTCTCTCTTTTTTCTTCTTCCTCTCATGTGTAAAGATATACTGTATAGTTTTCTCTGCATATTTAAATAACTACTAGATGTTCTCATGTTGCTCCTGTTGTCTCTCACCTCTGATGCTTCTGTTCACCTTTGAAGTCAAAATATCTTCCCATAGACCCGTCACTCTTCAGAGACACACAGCTGGGAGCAGGTCCAGGTCCAGGTCCAGGTCCAGGTCCAGGTCCAGGTCCAGGTCCAGGTCCAGGTCCAGGTCCAGGTCCAGGTCCAGCAGATGTACGTAGCTTTGATCTGAACACACACAAGTTGCAGTGAGAAAATGATTCCAGTATTTGAAGGTCTGACAGGAGAAGTGATCTTCTCACCTCTGAGCTCTGGTCTGACTGTCATGGTCTTCACCCTGAAGTTTTTTAGAGGGAGGATCTTCCTCCTCTGTGTCCACACCTGCACACAAACACAACAGCATCATGGATCTGAATGTTTGTGTCACTTGAGTTAAAGAATAAATTAATGCATGTGTTCACTCTCTGATACTGACTGATAGATAACAAGTTGTTGTCGCTCTCAACATGAACTTTGACTCTGGTTTTGTCTCTGATAAACTTTTATTGATGAAATAAAAAGATGCTGGAACAGAAGTTATTAAAACAATCAAGGATCAAAGTTCACCTGCTGCTGCCACACCTGTTTTTATTCATATCCATCACCACTCTTCTTCCACTCATGAGTGTCATTGACCTTTGATTCGTTGATTCTTTTGACTGACTCTTGATTCATTCATTCACCTCACGACCACACTCTTGATTCATTTATTCACCTCACGACCACACTCTTGATTCATTCATTCACCCTCACGACCACATTCTTGATTCATTCATTCACTCACCGACCACACTCTTGATTCATTCATTCACCTCACGACCACACTCTTGATTCATTTATTCACCTCACGACCACACTCTTGATTCATTTATTCACCTCACGACCACACTCTTGATTCATTTATTCACCTCACGACCACACTCTTGATTCATTCATTCACCTCACGACCACACTCTTGATTCATTCATTCACCCACCACGACCACACTCTTGATTCATTCATTCACCTCACGACCACACTCTTGATTCATTTATTCACCTCACGACCACACTCTTGATTCATTTATTCACCTCACGACCACACTCTTGATTCATTTATTCACCTCACGACCACACTCTTGATTCTTTATTCATCTCACGACCACACTCTTGATTCATTTATTCACCTCACGACCACACTCTTGATTCATTTATTCACCTCACGACCACCACACTCTTGATTCATTTCATTCATCCTCACGACCACACTCTTGATTCATTCATTCTTGATTCATTTATTCACCTCACGACCACACCCTTGATTCATTCATTCATTCATCTCACGGCCACACTCTTGATTCATTCATTCACCTCACGACCACACTCTTGATTCATTCATTCACCTCACGACCACACTCTTGATTCATTCATTCACCTCACGACCACACTCTTGATTCATTTATTCACCTCACGACCACACTCTTGATTCATTTATTCACCTCACGACCACACTCTTGATTCATTTATTCACCTCACGACCACACTCTTGATTCATTCATTCACCTCACCTGATTCCACATTCACCTCTTGATTCATTCATTCACCTCACGACCACACCCCACATTTCTTGATTCATTCATTCACCTCACGACCACACTCTTGATTCATTTATTCACCTCACGACCACACTCTTCTTCACCACACTCTTCATTCATTTATTCACCTCAAGACCACACTCTTCATTCATTCACCTCACGACCACACTCTTGATTGATTCTTTCACCTCACGACCACACTCTTGATTGATTTATTCACCACATGACCACACTCTTGATTCATTTATTCACCTCACGACCACACTCTTGATTCATTCATTCACCTCACGACCACACTCTTGATTCATTTATTCACCTCACGACCACACTCTTGATTCATTTATTCACCTCACGACCACACTCTTGATTCATTTATTCACCTCACGACCACACTCTTGATTCATTTATTCACCTCACGACCACACTCTTGATTCATTCATTCACCTCACGACCACACTCTTGATTCATTTATTCACCTCACGACCACACTCTTGATTCATTCATTCACCTCACGACCACACTCTTGATTCATTCATTCACCTCACGACCACACTCTTGATTCATTTATTCACCTCACGACACCCCCCCCACTCTTGATTCATTCATTCATCCTCACGACCACACTCTTGATTCATTTATTCACCTCACGACCACACTCTTGATTCATTTATTCACCTCCCACACTCTTGATCCATTTATTACCACTCTTGATTCATTTATTCACCTCACGACCACACTCTTGATTCATTTATTCACCTCACGACCACACTCTTGATTCATTTATTCACCTCACGACCACACTCTTGATTGATTCATTCACCACATGACCACACTCTTGATTCATTCATTCACCTCACGACCATACTCTTGATTCATTCATTCACCTCACGACCACACTCTTGATTCATTTATTCACCTCACGACCACACTCTTGATTCATTTATTCACCTCACGACCACACTCTTCATTTATTCACCTCACGACCACACTCTTGATTCATTTATTCACCTCACGACCACACCCTTGATTCATTCATTCACCTCACGACCACCCTCTTGATTCATTTATTCACCTCAAGACCACCCTCTTGATTCATTTATTCACCTCAAGACCACACTCTTCATTCATTCATTCACCTCAAGACCACACTCTTCATTCATTCACCTATGATTCATTGATTGATTCTTTCACCTCACGACCACACTCTTGATTGATTTATTCACCACATGACCACACTCTTGATTCATTTATTCACCTCACGACCACACTCTTGATTGATTCTTTCACCTCACAACCACACTCTTGATTCATTTATTCACCTCACGACCACACTCTTGATTCATTTATTCACCTCACGACCACACTCTTGATTCATTCATTCACCTCACGACCACACTCTTGATTAATTTATTCACCTCACGACCACACTCTTGATTGATTCTTTCACCTCACAACCACACTCTTGATTAATTTATTCACCTCACAACCACACTCTTGATTCATTTATTCACCTCACGACCACACTCTTGATTGATTACTCTTGATTCACCTCACGACCACACTCTTGATTCATTCATTCACCTCACGACCACACTCTTGATTCATTCACTCACCTCACGACCACACTCTTGATTCATTCACTCACCTCACGACCACACTCTTGATTCATTCATTCACCTCACGACCACACTCTTGATTCATTCATTCACCTCACGACCACACTCTTGATTCATTCACCCACCCCTCACGACCACACTCTTGATTCATTCATTATTCACCTCACGACCACACTCTTGATTCATTTATTCACCTCACGACCACACTCTTGATTCATTTATTCACCTCACGACCACACTCTTGATTCATTCACTCACCTCACGACCACACTCTTGATTCATTCATTCACCTCACGACCACACTCTTGATTGATTCTTTCACCTCACAACCACACTCTTGATTCATTTATTCACCTCACGACCACACTCTTGATTCATTTATTCACCTCACGACCACACTCTTGATTCATTCACTCACCTCACGACCACACTCTTGATTCATTCACTCACCTCACGACCACACTCTTGATTCATTCATTCACCTCACGACCACACTCTTGATTCATTTCACCTCACCTGACCACGACCACACTCTTGATTCATTCACTCACCTCACGACCACACTCTTGTTTTATTCATTCACTCCACCTCACGACCACACTCTTGATTCATTCATTCACCTCACGACCACACTCTTGATTCATTCATTCACCTCACGACCACACTCTTGATTCATTCATTCACCTCACGACCACATTCACCTCACGACCACACTCTTGGATTCATTCATTCACCTCACGACCACACTCCTTGATTCATTCATTCACCTCACGCACCACCACACTCTTGATTCATTGTTCATTCATTCACCTCACGACCACACTCTTGATTCATTTATTCACCTCACGACCACACTCTTGATTCATTCATTCACCTCACGACCACACTCTTGATTCATTCATTCACCTCACGACCACACTCTTGATTCATTTATTCACCTCACGACCACACTCTTGATTCATTCATTCACCTCACGACCACACTCTTGATTCATTCATTCACCTCACGACCACACTCTTGATTCATTCACTCACCTCACGACCACACTCTTGATTCATTCACTCACCTCACGACCACACTCTTGATTCATTCATTCACTCTTGCTGGGCAGACATGATAGATTGTAGACGGTGAGAAAGTCACTGACCTGTGAGCAGCTCTCTGCTCTGAAGACTTGTGTCCATGTTTGTAGATGAAACTTCCAGGTGAGCTCAGCTCCTTCTGATCCAGACTCAGGGAAACACTGATCGATGAAAACGCCCGTGAGTGAGGGGGTGTGTCCTGTCAGAGACCAACAGTGCAACATTGTTTGTTGATTCACACGGTTACAATATGAAAACAAAACATTTACCACGAGGGTCAAGACGTCTCTGTTTTACACTTTTTTGTCAAAATGTTCAAGTAGAGGAAAGAATCCAGGAGTGGTCACGAGCGCTTCAACAGTTTTGTGGAGATCACCTGTTGCTGCCACACCTGTACAAAGTTCACTTCATCACACGTACACCCAGATTGTTCAGTGATACGACAACAACTTTGATCTTTTTTTACAACTTGCATTTTATTGTAGATGTATTTGACAATAAAAGAACTTGACTTGACTTGGAATCTGTTCTTATTCTTGGAGACTTTAATCTTCATGTTGATGACATCACATCTTGCTCTGTATAATAACTTTTAACTTTGACTTCAGCCTTTAATTTTGAGCAACATGTTTCTGAACTAAAAAGGCCACATTTTAGAGTTGGTTTTTACTCTTGGCCTGGACATTTCTAATGTATCTGTACATGATGTCCATCTGAGTGATCATTCTCTTGTCTTGTTTAACCTGGACTTCATCCCTGAACCTAAGCCTTTGAACGTCAGGTCTCAGAGGCGTGTCATCTCAGCCGATACTGCAGACAGTTTTTCTGCTATGTTTGATCCATTTTCCTTTAATGACCACCTTGACATGGACAGTTTGATTCACTGTTTCACTGATCATTGTTATCCTGCCCTCCACACGTTGACTTGCGTTTTGGCAGTAAGCTAAACACGATTTGCTCATCAAGACTCTGAAGCGGTGGATTCTTTGTACTCAGGTTTATTGACTTGCAAATCTTTTTGTAAAACTGAAAACAGCAACAGACAAAATATATTTGCAATACATTGTTGAAAGATAAACTGTACATTATTAAGAAACAGTATATTCAAATTAACAGACAATTACCTATTAAAGGCAAATCATCACACGATGATCACAGTTTAATTGTGTATAAATGAACATTGATCTGCAGCATGCGTTCACAAATGATAATGAGGCGATCCCCGCACGAGACATCAAACGATTAACCAACACAAATAAGTTCAACATCACTAAAGAATAAAAAGTGTTACATACCAACGATGCTACAAACGGCGTACGACGTAAAGCTGCTGACATGAGACGTGATCATGCTCTTGGCTGTGAAACTTTGCACTGCAGCTTCCTACCTCCTTATATGGCCTTGTGACGTCACATCACGTGACATCCGCTCTTAGTATAATAAAAATACTGGTGACAGGACAATTGTGATGAAATACTGGATCAAGTGGCACCTGTTAAATCGAACTTGAAAATTCAGAAAAAATGGTGCCCTTGGACAAATGAAGATCTCCTGAGTCTGAAGAGACTTTGTCGAAAGACTAAACGTCTCTGGAAGTCCACTTAACTTGAGGTGCAGAGACTTAACCTCAGGGATCTGATGTCTTCATAAATTGAAATGGTGGAAACTACCAGATCTGATTACATCAGGAAACTGGTAGCAGCAAATCACGCCGGTCTTCTGTGACAGAAGACGCTGCGATGCTTCCTTTCCTCTCACGGGCTGATCAATTACCTTCTTCATTTCCACAACAAAAGCTTGTTAAGAAAAGCAGTCTGATGACCTCTCTCTTTAACAGCTGCTGCCCAGGCGAGAGTGTCTCGGCGCAACAGGGGCTTATAATGAAGGGGATCCTGGATCCCTCCGTCGCTTACATGTAGGGTTGTTGTACAAACACGATCTCACATTGTAATAAAAATGCTCGACACTGACCCAGGTTTCCATCGTAACGATCCGGAGTAGGAACCCATGCCTCGAGACGAGGCAGCATGACGGAGACAGCAGCAGGTGGATGAGCGGCATGCGTGTGAGCAGCGGGAGCTACAGGTGCTTTGTCTTGCTCACACAGGTTACCAACACTTACAGAAAGTTGTTTTATCACTGCTACCAGCTCATCCAGAGTTTGCTTGTGGTGTTCCAGGAGTGATCCCTGAGCGGCAAAGGCTCCTTTCACGGCTTCCTAGTCCGCTGAGTCCGAGTGTGGCCTGATCATTCTGTGACGAGGGCCGAAAAGCACTCTTTAATGAAGCGTCAGTGTCTTGCTTGAGGTGGGTGAGGTTCGGAGGAAGCAGAAAGTTCCACAGTGCTGGTGGAGAGAGACAGGGCCGGTGCGCAGGTGGTGGTGGCCCGGGACCGGAGTTCTGGTGGTTGAGGAGCAGGCGGAAGGTTGGACGGAGCAGGTCGGTTATCCTGTGAGGAGAGGTCGGAATTACTACGTGGGCAGACAGGCAGGCAGGCAAAACAAGTGGATTAGGAAAGACTAAACTGGCTTGAAGACAAACCATAACAGTTTGATGATCAGGCACCGACTGGGTTGCTCTGAGGCCTCTTCTACTCCTCCATCGAGCTCTCGCAGGTGGGGTTGATGAGGTGGGTTGGCCTCCCAGGTTGGGACACTTCGTCACATCTGATGGACACTGGACTTGGGTTTGTCCTAGGCCTCCCAAAGTCCAGGACAAGCTCCTTGGTCTTTGAGGTGTTCAGCTGAAAGTGGTTCCTCTGACTCCAGTCCAAAAAGTCAAGTATCAAGACTCCTGTACTCGTCTTCGCCTCTGTCCCTTCAAGTGAAAGCCACCGTCTTCCTGTAAAGGACATCCTTGACCTCCTTCGTTACCCATGGTTTATTATTACTGTAAAAGCGGACAGTCTTAGAAGAAATTTAAATAATCTGTTAGACAGTGTATCTTACCATGAGAATTCAGCAGAACATCCCAGTCTGTGGTGTCAAAGCAGTCTGTGAATACAAGGATAGATACATAGATACACTTTTTGAATCCCTCTGAAGATCTCCTTGATTACCAAAAACTATAATAGTTTATAAGATCTGTGGTTACTGGTGTAGAGTGTAAAATGTATCACTTTCAATGATAACCTTTAAATATTTTTATATACTGAAACAAAAGAAAAACATATGTAACGTGTTTTTTTATAAACGTGCACGTAAAAAAAATAGCTCAAAGAGATTGAATATCTTAAAATATATTCATTTAATATTTATCTTGTATTAAATATAAGATTACTCTAAGTATAATATACAATATATTTTAACCCAAACTAAATCGTGAAATACTGTAACAACAAAACTACACACTGAGAAAAACGTCAAATGTATTTATAGACATGCAAGTTTGAATTAGAATATCTTAATAAATATGTATATAAACATATAGTTTATAGGATGTGTGTTTGGAGTAAAATGAAACCATATTATGATACAAAGTAAAATAAAATAAACATTTATAAAACGGACTTCAGAGACCCGGACGACATTTTAAGCGGACCCACTTCCGGTATTTTCAAAACAAACTCTGACATTGTAGGGGAGTCAGTCGGAGCGACAAGATGTCTTTGATGTCGCTAAACACGATGAAACAGTTGTTCAAGGCCATGGCTGACACTCGAGGCTTCGACAAAGTTGTCCAAAAGGTGAATAAAAAGAAAACAACGAGCTCCGCGCGGGAGTTTTAGCGCCTCAGGTCGTAGTTTCCCCGCCAGGTGAACATCTTGGCCGCCCAGCCCGAGGAGGGTCCATCTGCAGCCGGTCATTTCAGACGGAACGTAAATCCGGACAGGAAGTTGTTTCAGACGAGTGATTTTGTTAAACAGAGACATTTTTAAATACCTGTTTGCGAGCATGTTTTTTAAACTAATCTGTAACACATTCAAATGATAAACATGATTTTCATATCGAACGACAAAGCGTGATTAAATTGAATTAAACGGGGAGTTAGTTGAACGTTCAACACGTATTTAGTTTATTTATAATTAGAAACAACACAACTAGTGAGTAAACAGCGCTTTAAAGATACTTCTGGAATATAATGGATGATCTAATGATACCTGCTACGTAATGTGACTTAAATAAAAATAAGATGTTTTGAAAACTATTCCGCGCATGACAGGCACGTATACAGGTGTGACACGTGAAATAAAAAACGAATCTCTCCGTCATCATGGTTTTCTGTCCTGCAATGATCTGGTCAGACGTGGGTTCTTCACTCAGTAATTCAATATTGTAGGACTTGTCTTTCATGGAAGTCCCTTAAGTTCTCCCTCAGAACCAGGTCCACTAAAAAAAACAATAAAAAAGATAAATTGGAAACAAGTTAAATGATAAACGTGTTAAATAGAACCTGAATTTGAAATACTTAAAACTATCTCACCTTCAGCATGAAGACTCCACAGTCAAGCCCACCAATTTGTTGTGGAGTGTGCTATATAAATATATTTAAAAATATATATACTAAACAAAATAAATATAAATTGATAATGTGAGCTCTATCTAATATAGCTAATATCATAAAAAAAATAATAAAAAAAAGTTATCAAAAAAAATGTCTAATTCAAAGAATCGATGGTCTTGTAAATTAAATCCCAAAAATGTTAAACCAGACAATACTGTACGATATATGTGTATAAAATGTGTTGGACTAAAAAATATATATACAAATATACATACAGCATATAAATTCTATTTCAGTAAATGTTAAATTCAACCATCAATATTCCAATGACACTGATTTACTTCAGACACGATTCATCACATTTGTATAGTTTTTCAATTTGAAGAAAAATAAATTAAAATGTATTATTTTAATTATTTAATTATTTCTCTATTTATTTTTTTCTTATAAAAACAAATTCAACTTTTAAATAAAAAAAATGATTGAACTGGAATAATGCTTCGATATTCTGATGGCACTAAAATACTTAGTATTTTTCTAGTATCTCAGTAAAGTTACAGTCATTTCTTCCTCCAGCGATGGGAGCAGAGATATTTGCTGAAAGTGTTTAGTGAACACTTGGCAACACACAGGAATGTCAACTATTCCCACTTCAGTTGTCAACACATCCACAAAGTCTATTTAAAATGACAGACACCAGTGAGGAGATACCAACAGGGTCACTGGGGTGAAAGGTCAGTCAATCGTACTGAAGCTCTTTCAACCTCTTGTGTGAATCTTCTCGCACATGAACGGCTCGTCCACCAATCACAGCAACTTCTCCTACTGCAGCAAGAGGGCAGCAGCGAGCGCCGGGAACTGCGTCAACGTGGTGTGACTCCTCGACTCCTAAAACCTGCGTCGAGGTCGTTCGGCCGGACAAGTAGACCTGTGCTGTGTCTCAAATCGCATACTAGCGTACTAAAAGTTAGTATTTTTAGTACGTTAGTGTGTCTCAATTCTTAGTATGCGAAATTTAGTGCGCCATGCATACTAAATTGGCGTACTAACACGCCCACAAAACTGAGTATGGTTCGATGGACACTAACCACACTAAACAGCCGCCATTTTAGTGACGTTTTAAACGGAAGTTAAGTCATATATAAATGCATATATATGCATATACTTAAATGTGTATTTTCAGCAGCAGTAGGAGGATAAACACGTCTTCGCTGCTGATACCATCTTAAATATCTCGCGATTATTTAGATTCTCATATTTTTTCTTTATTTCTTTTTCCAAACTTGCAATACGTGCTGCCAGCAGGTGGCGATAGCGTTCAAACAGCTGCTTGAAACATCGTTAAATAGAAGTAGAAGAAGAAGCTGTCATGTGATTTCCGGTTAGTGTGTAGCAGCAGAGTTTGATTTGAGACATACTATCTGCGGAGAATTTGCGTACTAGTTAGTATGCATACTAAACTGATGCATACTAACTTCTAGCATACTAAGATTAGTATGCGATTTGAGACACAGCACTGGAGTCTGACGTGTCCTTCACCTGGTGGTGATTATCTTTGATGAGACCAGACCAGTTGAAACATGGAGTTTTCTTTACGACCAGGACAGTAGATGTTGCTAAACAAGGGATGTTGAAGGTTTCAGGTTAGTTTTCATGATCTTACACTTCATGACTCTGAGGCTTTTAGGAGCATAAAACTAACCATTATATCCTTCAGAATAAAATCAACTTGTATCTCAGATAATATATTTTTAAAACAACCATATTATTTTGAAATATAACTATGGAAGTATATCAGTGCCGTCGAAATATTAAATGGTTGAATTTAACGTTTCAAATGTTGAATATTTTATTTGATTTAAATGTTGTTATTTTTAAAGAAGCATCAAATGATTTTTTTTAAATAATTGAATGACATGAAAGGATGAATTTCTTTTCATTCAATAACTGATTTAAATCATTTTTCTATTGAGAGGTTGACTCACACAAAGACGTCTCCTCCCTAACCTGCCTCAGGCTTTGCCCCATAAACAAATAGGAGCACAAACACAAACCCAGAACGTCAATATTTCACTGTTTAAAACAAATTAAGATTGTCACCCAATAAATAGGTTATAAATAATCAGAAATGGCAGGCTTTAATATTTAAATAATATAAATATATATATAGAATCAAAATATATACAGTATATATATAATATAATTTCAAAACATTCAAATGTAGAATTTTAGAGAAAGCGATCAAATATATATATATATATATATATATATATATATATATATACACATACAATTTTTGCTTTTGCTCATACATGTCATTGTCTTCTGGAAAATGTAGAATTTCTAAGCGAAAATATCATATCCAATAAATAAAGGCTTTCGGAGAACTTAATAGTTAAATCATCATCCTCCACCCACACTATCTATCTAACTCATATCTCACTCTTGACATTCGCTGAAACTCAACAGTATGTCTTCACGAGACGACATATCATCTCGTGAAGACATAACTGTTAATTTAAATCACCTCAGTTGAAATGTTTTGACGTAGAGCCTGAGGTGAAATATTTTTTATGAGAATAAAGGAAAATGACAACAAGCTTGTTCTAAAGATGTTGAGTAGTTTCCCAGTTAGCCGTTATACTACATTTGCTTGGTGGCGAGCTTATGCGTTTCAAGCTTAAATTCTATATAATTATAGGAATCAACATATGCAAGACTTATTAATTTAACATGACAACTTATGTTTCATTGTACACAGTGTTATGTCATTTTTCTATCAAGTCAGTCTTAAAACTAGGCGGAAAAGTTCACTGCATAAAGACATCAAATAAATTAAAGAATATTGTCACATGAACCATTAAACATAAAAAAAAGCTAAGCCAACATCCCACACGTCTCCAGAAGGTTTATCTAATCTCTGAGCGTCCTGAAGTCTTGTTTATTGTTGTAGTCAAAGGACTGATTCAGTCTGGAAGAATCCCAGAATGAGACCATAACCGAAAGAAAAGGAAAATAATCAGAGAAGAATCTTCTGAGCTTGTTTTACCTTAAATAGGTTGAAAGGCTGTTTGCCCTTTCATGTTAATAACAAGTTTGAGTTTTGCTCTCTGGTCACCCCCTTGCTTTCATCGCAAGTCCTCGACCTGTCCACCAACCTCTCACATCCGGGCTGGGATGAACTGTGGACTGGTAGTTGAGTGAAGTGGACTCCCACATCCTCACCACACTTCTGCCACCGAACAGCTGATCCTAAAACCTGCTCTAAAACGTATAGAAATGTTTGTTGAAAACAATATAGATCTAAGCTGTAGCTATGATGTCTGGAGTGTTCTGCAGGGATCAAGACCTTGTACCCAAAGTTTCAAACCCTCCATTGAATGTGTCACCATTATGCCAGTTGCCCACGATCTTCACCCATTAATCGTTATGAAATGCAACAGCAGAAGGAAAGAGAGTAAAATGTTTCCGCGTAGCTTATCATACTTGTGATGAGTCCATTCTATTCATAAGCTGGTTCATCCGTTTGTCCATGAGAAAGTCTAAAACACACAAATTCAAATGAACATCAATTAACTCAAAGTTCACGAATATGTGTGTGTGTTTTTGTGTTCGCTGAGTGAGTTTGTGTTAGTGTTTGTTTGTTTGTGTTTGTAAATACCAAAAATAGATATCTGTCTTTTCGCCAGATTGCTTGTCGGACATTGTTGTGTGTCCTTCAGTGATAACACAACACAGACAATATGGTACACCTTTTTTTTAAATCTTCATATTTCCATGAAATAGTTAAAATATTAACAACCCTGTGAAATCTAATATTCTACTACGTGAATGCAGCTTTAATGCTGCGAGTTTGTAAAAAAAAAACACTGATCATCTGAATACGTCTTTGTTCCAGATTTAGTGACCTGCATGTCCACAGTGCACCCTGAGTTGACATACGAGGCCAAGTTGATTTCAGAGAACTTGGCCTGCAGAAGACAGAAGAAAACATTCAAGTCCTCTAAGGGAGAGAAAACAAATTCAGTTCAAATAAACATGATCCAAAACTTCCTGTACATGATCTCTACTCTGAACAGGGTCTTCAACACAAATTCTGAACTGTCATCTTCAACAACGTGATCGGATAACAGTTAGAAAAGGTTCACCCTTCACCCATTCGTTCGCCCACAGCAACCATCATCACATGCGTTAATCCCACTGTGAAAGACTTTAATCTACGATATAAGGAAACATAACATCTATTAATAGAAATCGTTTTATTCGACACAAGTGCAACCTCACAAGAGTTACTGCTTTCTATACCCGCACAACAATCAAATATGTTTATCATCTTTCTTGGTTGCCAGCACTGACGGAAACATCTGTTAGCAGATGTATATTTTGGCAAGTGGGTGATTGAATGCTTTTAAACACACGCGTCATCATCTGTTTTGCTGCCACCATTCCTGTTGTTTGCTCACGCTCTTAACACTGCTGGAAAGTTGAATCCCCGGACAAAGGCGAAATGTTTAGGAAGCTTCACTCCTGTCTTCCTAATTGTGTTTTTTAACAAGTTTCAACAGACCGTCTCAAATGACTATAGAGAGGAAGTCACACACGCATCTACCAGGTTCAGAGCTCTGGTTCGATGACAGCTCTGGAGTGGCAGCAGTTATTTAATGGAAACAATAATTATCTTTACTTAATATCTACTTCTCAATGAATCAACAAAAAGCACTCCATAACGGAGGGATAAATGAACAGATCGTCAGAAAACACACAACTTTCAAAACAACATACACAAACAGAATATAAAAAGACATCATTTTCAGAGCATCAAAAATAAAACAGACATGCTCATATCTGCCAATAATATATTTACTCTGTGACATCACTGGTATGTTTCAAAGTGACCTCAGGTGTTTGAGAGATGAATGTAGCTCAGACATAACAACAGTTTTCTCCAGAGTCTCTTTTGTTTTTCCTCTGAGCAGCATTTGACAGACTTTCATGGCTTTTTAAAGGGAAAAAAAAGAATTTATTTATTATTAATTATTCAATTAATTGGATAACAAGCCTAAGAATGTATTCTAAACAGAACAAACCTTTTTTTTCCTAAAAGGAAGAACTTTTAAGTCACATTCAAAGTTTTAAGACAGAGATTTAAGATTTATTCAGAGAACAGTTAAGTAAACTATTAATGGTCCGAAGATTGTTCCCTATGTAAGCAGGAAGGGAAGGTTTTTAAGAAGCAGAGAAAATCATTTATTATCTTAGTCATTCTCTGTGTACTGTACCTTGGGAAATGGAATTACACGGATAAATGATCTATACATCCCAATAATGATGGGTTTAAATCACATTTGAAAATACACCAATAGGTATTTGAGGTACTCAATGATTAATATTAACGTACCGTCATTCACTTCCTGTCTTTATTGTGAAGCCCTGATCCCTGTGTGTCACGTGGACCTTCTCTCATGCTCCTGACCCGACTATCTTGATCTCTGTCACCTACGCCTTCTCACCTTCTCCCTGTTCCCCTTGATTTGGAGTCTTCAGTTGGTCAATAGACCTAGTGTTAGTTGGAAGATTCTTTATATCAGTATATCATCATGTGGTGCCTGCTCGTTTTGTTTTGTCTAATATAAGGTTATGATTTGATCCTGATCTTGCGTCTGCATTTGGGTTTCCTGTTTTGAGTCTCGGCAAATATATCCTGGATGAAAACCAGAGTTAGAAACTCTTTTCATCTGTAACATTTGGAGCAGCACTGGATCCTGACTTGGCAGTCTGGCGGTGATACATAGAGGTCTGTATTTTCCAAGTATCGACAACATTTTACTTACAATAAAAGCTTTGATCGCTCTCATAACTTTAGCATTCCATACCTAGTGGTGTGGCTAGTTACCAGCGTAGGAAATTAAACACAATTTTAAAAATAAGAATGATTACTAAAGCTTAAAGAAGATATTATTACAATCTACTTTAAAAACAAACCTTCCTGGTTGACTGATAAAAAGGTATTAAACCTTCTTCTAAATGAATTTCGCCAACTCAACAGCCTTGTTGTGTTAGAGTGGCTGGGATAACAGGACTGCTTCTGGCTACTCACTGGGCAGTAATAGATGAATTGACTGGGCTGGGACACAGGCTCAGCAGCTTGAACAGGAGGGTTTGTTTTGTTCACAGAACTATGGTTACTATCGTCGTAGCACATTCAGAAACTCATCTTAGAGAAGCTTTTGAAAGGACAACAGGAAGTGATACATGGGACAAGTGCCTTCCAGGGCTGATCATCTCATCTGCTGACCTGCATTCAGACAGAATTATTGCTCTTCAGATGACCTGGGAGCAGGTGCCCAATGGCCGGAGAGGGATTTTGTTGAACTGGATCTCACAATGACCTTCACAGTACATTTTAAAAGTTCTGTGTGGACTGTGTTAACTGTCTTCGTTCAAAGGGTGTATTTAATTATTTTATGCTTTTGTTTGTTTCTCGTCTGCCCCAGTGGATCTCGTGGCTCTCAGCCACACCCGCCTGAACCTTCTCTTTTATTCACGCGCTATTGTTGGACTGAGAGAAAGTACTCAAGTTACACTGTCACCATCTGCTGGACATTTGTTGTATTGTTTTTGTATTGAATAGTCTTTTTGTCACCTAAGCCGTTGTCATTTCATTCTCTTCCGCATCTGGGTCACCTTGTGAAGTAACTCATGACAGAACCTGCTGACCAATTATGAACCCAGCGGAAGATAATAAGATTCAGCGAGCTCCAAGGCAGATCGTCTTAACTCTTTGTTTCATTTTCTGAGCAGATATGTCGGGTGTTTGATTTTCCATTCCACAACTCTTCAGCTGTCTCTAGTGAACTTTTAAAGCTGCGCCACAGCTCTTCCTCCGTCTTCCAGTTTAGCATCGATTTTCAGGTGGTAGCTTCTGAGTCCGGCTGGAATGACCCGCTCTTAAATCAGTGTTCACCACCAGCCTCAGTGATGAGATTCACAACCAATTATCGACCTGGGATAAACCAGAGTCCCTAGAAGGCCTTATTTCCCTGGCTGTTCTTGAGGATAACCGGCTTTGGGAGCACCGATGTGAGGGTCGCTCTCGACCTGAGTTGTTTTCCTTAGAGGTTCCCCTACGGTCCTAGTTCACCTCTGAACCCAGGTTCTGCAGTTCCAGGGCCCATGCAGGTTAACATCACCTGGTCTTGTTCAGCCTCTCCCTGTCCCGGTTGCCCATGGTCTCACATCGCCGTCGACTTTGTCACTGGTCTGCATCCTTCCAACGGCCTGACCACTATCCTGACCGTAGTAGACAAGTTTTCCAAGATGATCCACATTGTTCTGCTATTCAAACTTAACCACTGCTGCCGGCGATGAGCTGTCTACTGCCAGGCTTGAAGGCGGGAGTCCTCTCTGACTCTTCCCCTTCTTACCCTGGTATATCTTTGTCGACCATCATTTCCTGACCACATGAGAAGCACAGGTCAGTATTTCTGTTGATACTTTTGTGTTAATGAACAATATTGCTCAATGATGTTGTGCTGCTATTAGTGACAATAGTGCTTTGATGCTGGATTTGGTTAGAAAGCACCATTTAAGCAGCAGACATTGAAATGCATGAATAGATTTTCATTAGTACAGACTATGGTTATCTCTGTCACATCCATATCAATAAAGTCATCTGAGTTGCAGGTTTTAGAAGAAAAACTATATAGTCTATTAAATAGATTCTTTATTCATCTCACAGAGAGAAATGTTACAACAGATGCTGCTAGTAATGTGGGAGGAATGTTAAGGAAAAATACAAAATAGAAAACTGTATAAATAAAATAAAAAGGAATGGCAAAGATAAATATTATAAAAATCTAAGATATACATAATTAAGACTAAAAATATGTTTAAATCAGGTGTGTTTGGTGAAAATATGCTTCAAAAAGGTGTGTGTTATGTGTGTTATGATGGTAAACAGCGACACAGGCTTCAGTTAAGTGCAGAGCTGTGTCTCAAATCGCATACTTGCGTACTTAAACTTTATTTTTAGTGCATAAGTGCATCGCAATTCTTAATATGTGAAATGTAGTGCCCCATGCACACTAAATTATCACTGAAACAGCCACAAAAGTGAGTATAGATCGATGGACACTTTCTACCCTAAACGCCTAAACGACCGCCATCTTGGTGACTATGTTGTTGGGAGAAAATCCTAATCCTTGTTGTCTTCCTCTCCTCCCTCGTTGTTCACACCCTCTCTCCACCATTCTTGGTCCCATGTCTGTCCTCACTGCATGTCCGTCTCTCCTGCCGTACTTTGTCATGAACTGTCTTTCTTATGTTTTCCATTCGAACTTCTTCCGATGCAACATCATCAATTCTGACTCTTCTATATCGACTTTCTGTATATAATTGACAAGAGTCGGCAGGAATGTCCTTTATTTAACATTTGTTCTTGTTTCCATAAATAACAATATTATAAATATATTATATTATATTATCCAAAATATTCTTGTTGTTTGTTATGTAAATATTTGTTTGATTGTTTCTTTTTATTTGTTTTATTATGTGTGTTTCTTGTGTATTTATGTATGTAGCTCAATGTTTTTGTAACCACTAATTTGTATGTAAACGTCCTTTGTCAGGCTATACATCTAAATCACAGGTGAGCAATTATAATTCTTCAAGGATATCTTTTCTTCATTTGTCATTAGGCCGTGACATTTATTAAGATAAATAAGATGCAATTTTGTTCTTGTATATATGAGTTTTTTTCAAAACATTTCTTCAACTAACTTAAAAAAAATGTTTTGAGGGATTAATATATACTCTAAAATTTACACACAAGAAAGGAGGGAAAAAGAAAGTGTGAAAATGTAAATTAATAATAAATACAAAATACATTTGTTAACAGAACCATTCATACATGATCATATTTTGACATTATGGGGGCCCCATAAATACAGTCAAAGTGCTGCATGTGGCCCCCGGGCCGCACTTTACCCAGGTCTGATATAAATGATGTGGGCATTTTTTTGTTTTGTTTGTTTTTTTGCATGTTGGTTTGTAGATGTATGGATGTACTTTATCTGTATTTATTTACTTTATCTATCTTCCAGAAATATTCAGAAACAGAAAACAGCACATGTATAATATTATTAGTTTCGGGAATTTAAAAAAAACAATGCTATCCCTTGTGTATTAGTTTCATTTTGTCTTCAAATGTGTCTAATTAGGACACGAAACGGGGGAAATCGTTAATTTAACTTTTTCTTCTTTTATTACCTTCGCTTTTGATAACCACTGACTCACTAAAGTACAATTGCTATTCAGCAGGTGGTCATAATCCAGCTCGATAATGAAGCTACAAACAGTGTCTTTAAATTGTTGCTGGTGAGGTAGTGGTGTCAGTGGGTGCTGGCTGGTCCAGGTCACTGTGACCCCGACTCTCCCTCATTCAAAACAGGGTCGCGTGGTGAGAAACGATCGATTTGATTGACAATCACATATTGAGTGCTGTAGTGACACACGAACGTCACTCGTGGAGGAAGATGGAGGAGAAACGTGGATTTACCTGAAGACATGAGCTGTGTCTCGAATTGCATACTTCTCTTAGTATACTAGAAATAAGTGTGCATCAGGATAGTGTACGTACTAACTAGTAACTAATTCTCCACAGATAGTATGTCTCAGATCAAACTCTGCTGCTACACACTAACAGGAAATGACACGACAGCTTCTTCTTCTACTACTATTTAACGATGGTTGCAACCAGCTGTAGGAACACTATCGCCACCTGCTGGCAGCTCGTCTTGCAAGTTTGGAAGAAGAAATAAAGAAAAAATATGAGAAACGAAATATTGGCGAGATATGTACGTCGGTATCAGAAGCCAAGACGTGTCATTGTCCTACTTTTGGCTGAAAATGCACCTGTAAGTATATGATATATATATATATATATATATATATATATATATATATATGGTAACTTTCATTTACTAATCAACGTCGCTAAGATGGAGCCGTTTAGGGTAGAAAGTGTCCATCGATCCATACTCAGTTTTGGAGCACTACATTTCACATACTGAGAATTGAGACGCACTTACGCACTAAAAATACTAACTTTGAGAGCGCAAGTATGTGATTTGAGACACAGCTTTTTTCGTCAGTGTTGGAGGTGATGATGATGATGATGACGCTTCTGCTGGTTCTTCTTCTTCTTCGCTCACATCAGTGGTCGTCCTCCGCTCGCCCCTCCTCCCGCTTTCTCTCCTCCTGGATAGCCGAGTCCCGGAAAACTACAGGCGTCGCTCAAGGCTCGGGTTGTATCATATTTGAACACATTGTCATAATTAAAATGAATGCATCAAATAACTATTATAATTAATAAAATTGTATCATTTGTGGTGTTGTAATGTTGTCGTGTCAAGTCACCTTTTTTATGTTTAATCACTGAGGACAACATTCACCCCTTTAAAGTGCAACCAAAGTGTCGATTTGAGTTTCTCTTAAATTGATCTTGGATCTCTATTGTACCATCAGTGTCTGTTTGTACAAAACGCTCTTTTCATTGAAATATCTACATTACAAAATGTGCTTAAGCCCTGCCACACTTTCTTTCTGGAGATGAAATCCTGTTTACCCCAACCCCTCCCACTCTGCTGTGATTTGTCAAGCGTCGTGGTTTTTCACTGTGTATCAATAGTAATATTTAGTATATTGAAAGAGCACCCCTTTATATTTATTATTTCTTTATTTTACTTTATTTTATGTTATTGTGTGGGTTTTGTTCATTTGTATCATTCATGTGTAGGGAGTAAAACTCTAGGAGGCACTTTGGGGAGCTTTGGGTCTTTTTGGCTCCGTTCGGCTCTAGATTCATTCGACGAATACGTATACGTATAGTATCCAAATTTGGGGATTCCGGTGCTGTGTCTCAAATCGCATACTAGCGTACTAAAAGTTAGTATTTTTAGTGCGTTAGTGCGTCTCAATTCTTAGTATGCGAAATTTAGTGCGCCATGCACACTAAATTGGCGTACTAACACGCCCACAAAACTGAGCATGGTTCGATGGACACTAACCACACTAAACAGCCGCGATCTTAGTGACGTTTTAAACGGAATTTACATCATATATAAATGCAATTATATTCATATACTTACAGGTGTATTTTCAGCAGCAGTAGGAGGATAAACACGTCTTCGCTGCTGATACCATCTTAAATATCTCGCGAATATTTAGATTCTCATATTTTTTCTTTATTTCTTTTTCCAAAGTTGCAATACGTGCTGCCAGCAGGTGGCGATAGCGTTCAAACAGCTGCTTGAAACATCATTAAATAGAAGTAGAAGAAGAAGCTGTCATGTGATTTCTGGTTAGTGTGTAGCAGCAGAGTTTGATTTGAGACATACTATCTGTGGAGAATTAGTTACTAGTTAGTATGTACACTATCCTGATGCATACTAACTTCTAGTATACTAAGAGTAGTATGCGATTTGAGACACAGCACTGGTTTTATGTCCTAATGGTGGATCCCCTGGTAAAGCAAAGCGAAAAGGAAAAGGAAGTTTAATAAACAGGACTTTTATGCTTTTCTGTGTTTTAAGTGATATTTCGAGTGTCCACATGTAAAATATATGCTCGGACTACAGTGACTCAGATCTTCATTTCTTCAGTTGAATGTCACTTTATGAATTCATGGCTTTTTTTTTATCCAGCAGAAAAACAACTGGATGAAAATAAAAGTCTTTCAGAACATATTTATCAAGTTTGGAGCATCTGCCTTTGATACCTCTGGAATGTTTTTCCCTCTTTTATATCCAGTCAGTTCTTTACGCTGCCGTCTCCCTCGTCTCAGCATCTTTTGAACACCACATTGATCACTTTTGATTAAAGCTGTTATTTCATCTCCTAGTTTGAATTGGTCCATGAACGCACCACTTACCGTGTGGATGTGAAGTTTAGAGCGTCAGTCGACAGTTTAGCTGCTGAAGTTACTGCTGAGTGTCAACAATAGAGTCAATGATCAACTTTTGCTTCAGTTCAGAGACGAGTGTTTTCTTTGATTGTATTTCAGGTCGTCAGGTTTATGCTTCATGGAGACTGATGCACTTTATTGTCAGAATAAAAGAAGAGAAAGAAGTGACAGAAGTATGAACGCTACACTTCATATTCATGTTGTCACGTGTGTGCATCATCAGAACATCAACCATCAGAAGATCCTGACATGTGCTCGGCTGTACTTGAGCTTCAACTCTTACAGTCGACTGAACAACAAGTGATGAAAGAGAAAGTTTCTTCAACAATTCTTCACATTCTTTCTTCCTTCAAAACAACACGTTTGTTTCAGGAGCAGATTTCTTCTTTCCTCACTGTCAGCACTTTTCATGATGATTGACAGCAGCTACACACGTTTGATGGAGGAACACACTCACACACTCAGCTCACGCACACACACTGAAGAACCAGAACCAGGAACCTCTTTGAGTCCAAATCCCAGGTACAAAGGTTCAGTGGAGATGAAGAAGGTGTTGAGGCGTATAAGACGACCATTAGAGGAGTCTCTGTAAAACTGCAAATATCCAGATTCAGGATCGTTGATCTTCACTCTTACTCTGTGAGAAACTTCTTGACTCTTGATGACAGTTTCTATCTTATTGTGACAGAATTTATATCCTTCATCATCAGAGCAGCTCAGACTCCAGGAATAACGGTTCTGTCCAAACTCAGACTCGTCTTCTTTCCCTCCGTCTCTTCTGAGAGTCAGTGCGATAGAAGCTCCTCCTCTCCACTCCAGCTCCCAGGAACATGGTCCAGTCACAGCTTCTCTGCTCATCACCTGAAGACACCGGTGGAATCTGTCGGGATGGTCCAGATAATCCTGATCCTGCGTCACAAGTTCCACCGTCCTGTTGTCGTTGGACAGTAGGAGGCGCCGGTGTGCTGTGTCCGGGTCCAGTGAGAGTGGACGGAAGTCTGAGAGAAGAAGACACGAGAGGTGATGATGGTGGAAGAACTTTCTCTTCAAGACAATCATGGACTCAGTGTCCCAGCAAGCCAGGGAGGGCTGCTCTGTTTGTTGACATCTAGTGGAGATCATCATCAAAGTGAAGTCTTCTGAGACTGGGACCACCTCCAGAGAAGAACCAGGAGAACTGGAACATCCCATAATAATCGTGAGGAGATGACTGTCACATTTGATTGACACCAGTGTGTCCATATCAAGTCAGCAGCTAAACTAGCATGTAGCTAACATGATGTTTCTTCATGTTGTTGAAACATCTCTGCGTTCATCTCCACCATCATCCAGGTGAGATGCTGCACTGAGATCTTCTCACTCCACTGAGAACGTGATGATCTTCATTTGCACTCTCAAGTCAAAGAGTGAAAAGAGTGAATGAATGAGTGTGAGATGATGAGGAAAGTCAACATTGCTGCTTCTACATCTGCACGGAGGCTCCTCACCAGCTGCTGCTGGACACCATGTTGGTGACCAGTGTTCTGGGCAGTGACCTGGACTTGATGAAGCTCCATCAGCAGATTCAAGTGTAACATGAAGTCACCAACATCACAACTGCTCCACGAGAAGCTGACAGAGTTGAGGAGTTCTCATCCATCAATCAAATCAAACTTACACTTCTCATCTCCAGATGTTGATCTCTGTGGTCCACGATCCAGCCTGGAGGAAGAAACATTGAGAAGATCAGATTCATTTGACTTCAGATGTTTCATGACTTCATGCTGCTAAGTGGACGTTCTTTCATGACTGTGTTGACCACAACAAAGATGGATCTAGAAACACTCGCTCAGTCTCCACTGTCTCCTTGTTCTTCCACTGGTGTCCAGCAGGAGAACATGGAGAAGCTCTGAGAGTTTGATTCATGTGCTCAGTTCAGATGAAGAGTCTGATCAGCGTCACACACTCACATCTCTCTGCTTCTGATCACATGTTCAGTCTGAAGATCTTTGGAGCTCAGTCAGTGAGTTCTGCTGCTCCGTCCATACCTGAGAGTCTCCAGCCTCCAGTCTGGACTCTCCAGTCCAGCAGACAGCAGCTCCAGTCCTGGTCCTCCTGGATCGTTGTAGCTCAGGTCCAGCTCTCTCAGATGGGACGGGTTAGATGTCAGAGCTGAGGCCAGAGAAGAACAACCTCCTGCTGAGATCTGACAGTTTGACAGACTGTAATGAAGGAGAAACAGTTTCATTAAATCATGAGACCAGAAGAACTGAAGACATGATGTTCTGACCTGAGAGTCTCCAGGTGACAGTGTGGACTCTTCAGTCCAGCAGACAGCAGCTCCACTCCTGGATCCTGCAGGTCGTTGTGACTCAGGTCCAGTTGAGTCAGACTAGAGGACGGAGAGCTGAGGACTGAGGACAGAAGTGAACAACTTCTCTCTGTCAGTCCACAGAAGTTCAGCCTGTGAAAGAGACGGAAACGTCAACAAGTGACTTTTTCTCTATTTTGACTTGAAAGACTTGATTTGAGGAAACACTGAACTCTTTACATTCATAAGATCATCACATGATTGTGTGAATATTTGAAGACTTTTCTATCAATCAGGATCAACTTGATCAAACACATGAAATAATGATGTTTTCATCAGTTCAACACTTTCCTGACTTTGTTTCATTATTTATAAAAGTGTCACATGATACACAGAGACTGTTGTGAGAGGATTGATGTTGTTTTTATACCAGAAACAAACAACAAGAGAAGAACAAAAATAAGGTCATGACATATAGTATGAAATAGATGTTTGAATAATATTGTTTCTATGACTCGATACATCTAGTGATTTACAATAACGAAACACAGATTGGGGACTTCTGAGTTACCTAGAGTTTGGGGTTTTGGTGGGAGAGGGGTTGGGGGGGAATAAGAGTGGGGTTGGTTTTTATTTTTATTGTGATGATGATATGACTTGTGATGAAGAAGAACATGTTTCAGTTTTCATACAGTTCCTGATGTGTTTATCACACATGCTCACATCACCAATGAACATTACCCTGCATTGAAATCTAGAAACAGAACAAGTTAGAACATCACAAGTCTCACGGTCACTCAAATGTCTTTGAATGTATTTGAGATCAGTAAATATGTGTCAACATACTGAACAGCACGACCCCAGCAGAAGTCAAAATAAACAAAGTTCAAGTGTCAGAACCTGCTGAAGACTGATGTCACTTAGAATCAGCTGCTTCATTGAAGAACAAACTGAAGACAAAACTTTGACTCTCTGGAGTCTCACCTCTGACTTTCACATTTCAGCTCTGAAGCTGTAGAAATGATGTTCTGACCTGAGAGTCTCCAGGTGACAGTGTGGACTCTTCAGTCCAGCAGACAGCAGCTCCACTCCTGGATCCTTCAGGTCGTTGTGACTCAGGTCCAGTTGAGTCAGACTAGAGGACGGAGAGCTGAGGACTGAGGACAGAAGTGAACAACTTCTCTCTGTCAGTCGACAGAAGTTCAGCCTGTGAAAGAGACGAGTGTCGTCAACAAGTGACTTTTTCTCTATTTTGACTTGAAAGACTTGATTTGAGGAAACACTGAACTCTTTACATTCATAAGATCATCACATGATTGTGTGAATATTTGAAGACTTTTCTATCAATCAGGATCAACTTGATCAAACACATGAAATAATGATGTTTTCATCAGTTCAACACTTTCCTGACTTTGTTTCATTATTTATAAAAAGTGTCACATGATACACAGAGACTGTTGTGAGAGGATTGATGTTGTTTTTATACCAGAAACTACAACACTAGTGATTTATGACTCGAGACTTGACTCAAACTAGTGATTTATGACTCGAGACTTGACTCAAACTAGTGATTTATGACTCGAGACTTGACTCAAACTAGTGATTTATGACTCGAGACTTGACTCAAACTAGTGATTTATGACTCGAGACTTGACTCAAACTAGTGACTAGTGATTTATGACTCGAGAACTTGACTCAAACTAGTGATTAGTGACTGACTAATGACTCAAACTAGTGATTTATGACTCGAGAACTTGACTCAGTAACTAGTGATTTATGACTCTGAGACTTGACTCAAACTAGTGATTTATGACTCGAGACTTGATACTCAAATACTAGTGATTTATGACTCGAGACTTGACTCAAGACTAGTGACTTGACTCAAACTAGTGATTTATGACTCGAGACTTGACTCAAACTAGTGATTTATGACTCGAGACTTGACTCAAACTAGTGATTTATGACTCGAGACTTGACTCAAACTAGTGATTTATGACTCGAAACTTGACTCAAACTAGTGATTTATGACTCGAGACTTGACTCGGACTAGTGATTTATGACTCGAAACTTGACTCGGACTAGTGATTTATGACTCGAGACTTGACTCAAACTAGTGATTTATGACTCGAAACTTGACTCAAACTAGTGATTTATGACTCGAAGACTTGACTCAAACTAGTGATTTATGACTCGAGACTTGACTCAAACTAGTGATTTATGACTCGAAACTTGACTCAGACTAGTGATTTATGACTCAAAACTTGACTCGGACTAGTGATTTATGACTCGAGACTTGACTCTGACTAGTGATTTATGACTCGAGACTTGACTCAGACTAGTGATTTATGACTCGAGACTTGACTCAAACTAGTGATTTATGACTCGAGACTTGACTCAAACTAGTGATTTATGACTCGAAACTTGACTCAAACTAGTGATTTATGACTCGAGACTTGACTCGGACTAGTGATTTATGACTCGAAACTTGACTCAAACTAGTGATTTATGACTCGAGACTTGACTCAAACTAGTGATTTATGACTCGAAACTTGACTCAGACTAGTGATTTATGACTCGAGACTTGACTCAGACTAGTGATTTATGACTAGTGATTATGACTCATGACTCTGACTAGTGATTTATGACTGAGGAGACTTGACTCGGACTAGTGATTTATGACTACTTGAGACGATTTTGACTCAAACTAGTGATTTATGACTCGAGACTTGACTCGGACTAGTGATTTATGACTCGAGACTTGACTCAAACTAGTGATTTATGACTCGAAGACTTGACTCGACTAGTGACTTGACTCAGACTAGTGATTTATGACTCGAGAACTTGACTCAGACTAGTGATTTATGGACTCAAAACTTGACTCGGACTAGTGATTTATGACTCAGTTGTACTCGGACTAGTGATTTATGACTCGAGACTTGTACTCGACTAGTGATTTATGCTATGACTCAAGACTAGTGATTTATGACTCAAGAACTTGACTACTGAACTCGGACTAGTGATTTATGACTCGAAACTTGACTAGGACTAGTGATTTATGACTCGAAACTTGACTCGGACTAGTGATTTATGACTCGAAACTTGACTCAGACTAGTGATTTATGACTCGAAACTTGACTCAAACTAGTGATTTATGACTCGAAACTTGACTCAAACTAGTGATTTATGACTCGAAACTTGACTCAAACTAGTGATTTATGACTCGAGACTAGTGATTTATGGACTCAACTTGACTCAGACTAGTGATTTATGACTCGAAACTTGACTCAGACTAGTGATTTATGACTCGAGACTTGACTCAGACTAGTGATTTATGACTCGAGACTTGACTCAAACTAGTGATTTATGACTCGAGACTTGACTCAGACTAGTGATTTATGACTCGAAACTTGACTCAAACTAGTGATTTATGACTCGAAACTTGACTCAAACTAGTGATTTATGACTCGAGACTTGACTCAGACTAGTGATTTATGACTCGAAAACTTGACTAAACTAGTGATTTATGACTCGAAACTTGACTCAGACTAGTGATTTATGACTCGAAGACTTGACTCAAACTAGTGATTTATGACTCGAGACTTGACTCAAACTAGTGATTTATGACTCGAGACTTGACTCGGACTAGTGATTTATGACTTGACCGGACTAGTGATTTATGACTGACTTGACTCGGACTAGTGATTTATGACTATGAACTTCGACTCGGACTAGTGATTTATGACTCGAAGACTTGACTCGGACTAGTGATTTATGACTCGAAGACTTGACTCGGACTAGTAATTTTGACTCGAAACTTGACTCGAGACTAGTGACTGACTCGGACTAGTGATTTTAGACTTGACTAGTGACTAGTGACTTGACTCGGACTAGTGATTTATGACTCGAAACTTGACTCAGACTAGTGATTTATGACTCGAGAACTTGACTCGGACTAGTGATTTATGACTCGAGACTTGACTCGGACTAGTGATTTATGACTCGAAACTTGACTCGGACTAGTGATTTATGACTCGAGACTTGACTCAGACTAGTGATTTATGACTCGAGACTTGACTCGGACTAGTGATTTATGACTCGAAACTTGACTCGGACTAGTGATTTATGACTCGAAACTTGACTCGGACTAGTGATTTATGACTCGAAACTTGACTCGGACTAGTGATTTATGACTCGAAACTTGACTCGGACTAGTGATTTATGACTCGAGACTTGACTCGGACTAGTGATTTATGACTCGAAACTTGACTCGGACTAGTGATTTATGACTCGAGACTTGACTCGGACTAGTGATTTATGACTCGAGACTTGACTCGGACTAGTGATTTATGACTCGAGATTGACTAGTGATTTATGACTCGAGACTTGACTCTGACTAGTGATTTATGACTCGAGACTTGACTCGGACTAGTGATTTATGACTCGAGACTTGACTCGGACTAGTGATTTATGACTCGAGAACTTGACTCGGACTAGTGATTTATGACTCATGACTCGGACTAGTGATTTATGACTTAGGAAACTTGACTCGGACTAGTGATTTATACTCGAGACTCTTTGAGACTCGGACTAGTGATTTATGACTCGAGACTAGTGACTCCTGACTAGTGATTTATGACTCGAGACTTGACTTAGGACTAGTGATTTATGACTCGAGAACTTGACTCGGACTAGTGATTAGTGATTTATGACTCTGAGCACTTGACTCGGACTAGTGATTTATGACTCGAGAACTTGACTCAGACTAGTGATTTATGACTCGAAGACTTGACTCGGACTAGTGATTTATGACTCAAGAAACTTTGACTCGGACTAGTGATTTATGACTCGAACTTAGACTCGGACTAGTGATTTGTGACTCAAAACTTGACTCGGACTAGTGATTTATGACTAAACTTGACTCGGACTAGTGATTTATGACTCGAAATGACTCGAAGTGATGATTTATGACTCGAAACTTGACTCGGACTAGTGATTTATGACTCGAAACTTGACTCGGACTTGTGACTAGTGATTGACTTGACTCGATAAACTTGACTCGGACTAGTGATTTATGACTCGACACTTGACTCGGACTAGTGATTTATGACTCGAAACTTGACTCGACTAGTGATTTATGACTTGACTCGGACTGAGTGACTAGTGACTTGACTGACTACGAGACTATGACTCGGACTAGTGACTTGTGACTAGTGACTTATGACTCTCGACTCGGACTAGTGATTTATGACTCGAAACTTGACTCGGACTAGTGATTTATGACTCGAGAACTTGACTCGGACTAGTGATTTATGACTCGAGACTTGACTCAGACTAGTGATTTATGACTCGAGACTTGACTCGGACTAGTGATTTATGACTCGAGAACTTGACTCGGACTAGTGATGTTATGACTCGAGACTTGACTCGGACTAGTGATGTGATGACTCGAGACACTTGACTCGGACTAGTGATGTGTGACTCGACACTTGACTCGGACTAGTGATGTGTGACTCGACACTTGACTCGGACTAGTGATGTGTGACTCGACACTTGACTCGGACTAGTGATGTGTGACGAACAAAACAACAAGAGAAAGGAAGAGAGAAATCAAGAATGGTGACAAAGATGAGTAGAAATGAAGAGATAAGAGCAGGATGTGTGATGACACTGTTCAATATTGTGATGATGATATGACTTGTGATGAAGAAGAACATGTTTCAGTTTTCATACAGTTCCTGATGTGTTTATCACACATGCTCACATCACCATGAACATTACCCTGCATTGAAATCTAGAAACAGAACAAGTTAGAACATCACAAGTGTCACTCAAATGTCTTTGAATGTATTTGAGATCAGTAAATATGTGTCAACATACTGAACAGCACGACCCCAGCAGAAGTCAAAATAAACAAAGTTCAAGTGTCAGAACCTGCTGAAGACTGATGTCACTTAGAATCAGCTGCTTCATTGAAGAACAAACTGAAGACAAAACTTTGACTCTCTGGAGTCTCACCTCTGACTTTCACATTTCAGCTCTGAAGCTGTAGAAATGATGTTCTGACCTGAGAGTCTCCAGGTGACAGTGTGGACTCTTCAGTCCAGCAGACAGCAGCTCCACTCCTGGATCCTGCAGGTAGTAGTTGTGACTCAGGTCCAGTTGAGTCAGACTAGAGGACGGAGAGCTGAGGACTGAGGACAGAAGTGAACAACTTCTCTCTGTCAGTCCACAGTCTCTCAGCCTGAATAAAATGAAACAGGAAATCAAACGTTGATGTTTATATCTTCAGAGATGTTCCAATGATCCACTTACAGAACTTTATGTGAAGCTTGAACCATCGGCAGAAGCCTCTCAAGAACCTCCTCTGAAGCAGAGTATTTCTTCAGGTCAAACACGTCCAGATGTTCCTCTGAGGACAGTAAGATGAAGGCCAGGGTGGACCATTGAGCAGGAGACAGTTGATCTGTGGAGAGACGTCCTGATCTCAGCTGCTGTTGGACCTCCTCCACCAGAGAAGTGTCCTTCACTTCATTCAGACAGTGGAACAGGTTGATGATTCTCTCTGGAGACACATTCTCACTGATCTTCTTCTTGATGAGCTTTGCTGTGTCCTGATTGGTCCAAGAGCTTCTTCCTGTTTGTTTCAATAAACCTGTCAGGAGACTCTGGCTGGTCTGCAGAGAAAGACCCAGAAGGAAGCGCAGGAACAAGTCCAGATGTCCATTTGGACTTTCTACAGCATCATTGATTTCTTTCTGGTAGAACTTTTCTATGTCAACGATTCTTGACTGCAGGTTGACTTCAGAGTTGAAGAACTTCTGGTGAACATGAAGAGCAGCCAGAAACTCCTGAAGACTCAGGTGGATGAAGCAGAACATCTGGTCCTGGTACAGTCCTCTCTCCTCTCTGAAGATCTGAGTGAACACTCCTGAGTGAAGTGAAGCAGCTGTGATGTCGATGTCACTCTCTGTCAGGTCTGATTCATAGAAGACCAAGTTTCCTTTCTTCAGGTGCTCAAAAGCCAGTTTTCCCAGAGACTCCATCATCTTGCTGCTCTCAGGATCCCAAACTGTGTCTGTCCAAGCTGCTCCATGGTACTTCAGCTTCTTGACTTTGGACAGAACCACCAGGAAGTAGATGAACATCTCAGTCAGGGTGTTGGGCAGCTGTCCTGTGTCTCCGCTCTTCAACATGTCCTCCAGAACTGTGGCAGTGATCCAGCAGAAGATCGGGATGTGACACATGATGTGGAGGCTTCGGGAGGTCTTGATGTGAGAGATGATGGTGCTGGTCTGCTCCTCATCACTGGACCTCTTCCTGAAGTACTCCTCCTTCTGGAGGTCAGTGAACCCTCTGACCTCTGTCACCATGTCCACACACTCAGGAGGGATCTGATTGGCTGCTGCAGGTCGTGTGGTCATCCAGAGACGAGCTGAGGGAAGAAGATTCCCTCTGATGAGGTTTGTCAGGAGGACGTCTACTGAGGTGGACTCTGTAGCTGCTGTCAGGACCCGACTGTTGAGGAAGTCCAGAGGGAGTCGACACTCGTCCAGACCGTCAAGGATGAACAGAACCTGGAGTCCTTCAAAACTGCTGAGATCTTTGGTTTCAGGAAAGAAAAGATGAACAAGTTCCACCAAACTCAACTTCTTCTCTTTCAGCAGGTTCAGCTCTCTGAAGGTGAAAGGAAACATGAAGTGGAAGTTCTGGTGAGCTTTGCCTTCAGTCCAGTCCAGAGTGACCTTCTGTGTCAGGAGGGTCTTCCCAATGCCAGCCACGCCCTTCGTCAGCAGGCTCCTGATTGGTGGGTCTCTCTCAGGTGAGGCTTTAAAGAGGTCTTCTTGTCTGATGGTGGTTTCTGGTCTGGTCTGGTTCCTGGTGGCTGCTTCGATCTGTCGGACCTCGTGCTCCTGGTTGACCTGGTCTGTGCCCCCCTCAGTGATGTAGAGCTCCGTGTAGATCTGATTCAGAGGAGCAGAGTTTCCTGCTTTAGCGACCCCCTCAGACACACTGTGGAACTTCTTCTTCAGGCTCCTCTTCAGCCGTCGTTGAATCTTTTCTACACGACTTCCTGAAGAAGAGAAGTCACATGAGTCACAAGATTCTAGAAGCTGAAGATCAATCTTCTCAGCAGCTGCAGGAATTTCAATCTCAAATGTTCTAATAGATTCAAGACTTCATTTTCAGCAGGTTGAAGGTTCAAATCCTCTTACTTCCCCACAGAAGACCAGCAAGCTCCTCCTGCTTCATGCTCCTCAGGAGGTTCAGGATGATCTTCAGGAAATCTTCTCTGTTGCTCCTCATCTGCTCCTCTTCACACTTCAACTCCTCCTCTTCCTCATCCTCCAGGTGTTTCTGCTCACCTGGTCTGAGAAACTTCTTCACTCTCTTCAGTTCCTCCTTCACCAGGGTCATGACCTTCTCCTCCAACAGCTGAAACACAAACATGTGACTTGATCATGTGACCTACAGAGGTCACCAGAGGTATGTCTCAGTCTCAGGACCAGAGAGTCTGAGTCACATTCAAATCTCATCTTCTCTCTAAAACTAAACAAGAGTCTCAGCCACACCAGACCTTCTACTTCATGTATGAAGCTGACAGGTGGAGTTGTCCAGGATCAGAGCTTCATGAAGCAGCAGAAGCAGCTGACTGGTGAGTTAGCAGCTGTTGTAGTCAGCAGGTGAGGCTGAAGACTTGAACGTACCTGAAGTGTGGAGTCCACATCTGTCTGATGCTGCTGGACACACTGGAGACTGAGAACATCCGAGACCTGCTGATCCTCTCTGTGAAGAACATCAGGCCGTCAATAAGTTCTGTCTACTTCTACAAGGACACCAATGATCTGAGCAAGACTCTGACTCTTCCATGTGCAGACCACCTAAGATAGAATCTTCCACATTCATGGAAAACCAGGTGAAACACAAGTTTGTCTCACACTTCAGTCGTGATTTCATTCTCATGGCTGCAGTTTGTTGCTTCTTCTCTTGTGAGTCGACTTTCCTCCACGACTGTCTGCAGCACTTTTGACGAGCAGTTCGTGAAGCTCAATAAAAGAGAAGTTTTGAGCTGCATTGACTCATGAACATCTTCAGTTGAAGTCACCAAGAGTCACTAACTGCTGATAGAAACACACACAGCTGTGAGTGAAAGAATGATTGTTGAGGATCAACTAACAGTCTTTGACGACTCAAACATTCCCTCAATCATTGAATCAGTGACTCTTAAATCACTTGAAGTATTTTCTCTTATCAGTGACCTTCATCTGAGGCGCTCATATGATCCACGTGAATGTTGCATCACAAGAAAAACACTCAAATCAAACTTGACTTTTGATGAATATTTCATCACGTTTGTTGTGTGTCAAGTTTCACAAGACTTCAGGTGGAGGAGAAGAAAAGTAGTTGCACTATTTAGAATTCTTCTTCTTGACTCAACAACTGAAGAGACTGTTGGTCGTCACATGATACAAACTTCTTCAACAACGGATGAACACACAAGTTGCAGTGAGAAAATGATTCCAGTACTTAAAGCGCTGACAATATTTACAGATTTAGCTTCCAACAGGGAGGATGAGCTGCATACACTGCATTAATTTTCTCCCTCTCTGTTGTCTCATTCACCATGAGTTCTGCTCTACCTTCTGACAAGGACACCCAGCTCTAAACAACTCGTCACTTCCACCCCCACACTGGAACTCTCTCTCCCTCTTTACAGCTCAGCTCAAAACCACCTGTATTGTGTGATTTTATTGTATTTGTGATTTTATTTTGCAGCGACCTTGAGTCTCCTGAGAGGTGGTTTTAAATAAGATTTATTATTATTATTATTTTCTTCTTCCTCTCATGTGTATAGATATACTGTATAGTTTTCTCTGCATATTTAAATAACTACTAGATGTTCTCATGTTGCTCCTGTTGTCTCTCACCTCTGATGCTTCTGTTCACCTTTGAAGTCAATTATTCTTCCCATAGACCTGTCACTCTTCAGAGACACACAGCTGGGAGCAGGTCCAGGTCCAGGTCCAGGTCCAGGTCCAGGTCCAGGTCCAGGTCCAGGTCCAGCAGATGTACGTAGCTTTGATCTGAACACACACAAGTAGCAGTAAGAAAATGTTTCCAGTATTTGAAGGTGTGATGTGTTACGACCTCCACTGATCAGATTTAGCCTCTAACAGAAAAGGTGAGCTCCAAGTACCGTAACTTTGGTTGTTTTGTTTGGATGTTTTAAAAACCTAACTTTAAAAACCTAACTCATTGTTGCAAAATGATGAGATTTTTGCTCGGCCTACTTGCCCATGAGTGGCTTTTCCTTGTGTTGCCCTTTTGTTTCTGTGAGCCAGTATTTAAGTTGATTATTATTATTATTATTATTATTATTCAAAAGTGTTAAAACTAAGATGTGTTATTCCTTTTTTTTCTTATTTCTTTTGGAATAGAGGGGAGATTCATCAACGAACGCATGTCACTCGCACGGTTGCACAAGGTGAAAGTAAGTGGTCCACACGTGTCACTTGTCCGTGAGCGGTTGCGCGCATCGTACGTGGTAAGTGAGTTATATGTGCTTTTAATGTACGATCCCAGTGCGATTGTTGTTACACGTTATTGTACGGATGTCCCAATTAGCAGTGTGCAAAAATGTAGTGCGCAATGAGCACTCAACTGTGCACTCAAATGGCCGGAAAATTGAGTGTGGATCGATTCCACCTGTAACCCACTGTTTACACTGAGTGATGTGCTTTGTGTTGTGCTTGATTTAAATGTATTATATTCAAATGATGAACCCTTTAACTTATCATTGAATATTTATTTTCGGTGATGGCATGACTGTCAGCTGAGACTGGGACTTTTTAAACAACGTTTTACAGCATGACACAGCAAGTTTTTTTATGGGGGACAACGGCGATCCGAGGGTGTGAACAACAGAATCAAGCATTGGTGATTGTTCTGTCAGACAGTCGAGACCAAGCGTCCAGAGCAGAGTTAAAGAGTTTGGCGGTATTGCGCAACTCGCGTAACAACTTGTTGACGTCTCACAGCTGACAGGATCGCCAACACCACCTGAAGCCGGTTAGCTGGATAAGCTAACCAACCACCTCCAAGTCCCCTCGACTAGGAACCCGCGCCGATCCACCAGATGCTCAGGTACCTTTTTATTTACTGGCTTTGCGAAGCGAAGCGGCCTCATCGTTTTTGGACTCAACGCGCCCGAGCGACGATTCAGGCCTGCAACGTTTATTTTGAATACTGATGGACAAACTGGTGACTATTTTGAGTTTGCACTGCTTTATCAAGTCACATCTTTAGTTTAAATTGATTGTGGGGTTTTGTGTGCCTTTGTCTATTATAAGTAAATTGGCGAATTCGGGGTCCTGCATTCTACTAGGTAGAGCAGGATCGCTACACACCCTTAACAGCCGCCATCTTAGTGACGTAGATGAAGCTAAACTGAAGCTACGTCACTGACGACGCATCTTTGGAGCAGATACCGACGTAAATGTCTAGAGAAAACACTCATTTTACCACAAAACAACAGTAATCAATTTTCAAAAAAGTGCTGTCAAGTGTCGTTGATAGTGTTCTAACAGGCCTGGATGCTTTAACAGTTTTTCTCCCGACAACAGCCAGGTGGAAAAATAAAAAACACTGAACACTGCAAAAAATCACGAGACACTTCCTCACCTTAATCACATGCAATATTCTGTGGTGAATGTAAAACAAATATTTAAGTGCAATACTGCAAACACTGCTTTAATTCTCTCCCTCTCTGTCTCTCTTTCCTTCTTCCTCTCATGTGTATAGATATACTGTATAGTTTTCTCTGCATATTTAAATAACTACTAGATGTTCTCATGTTGCTCCTGTTGTCTCTCACCTCTGATGCTTCTGTTCACCTTTGAAGTCAATTATTCTTCCCATAGACCCGTCACTCTTCAGAGACACACAGCTGGGAGCAGGTCCAGGTCCAGGTCCAGGTCCAGGTCCAGGTCCAGGTCCAGGTCCAGGTCCAGGTCCAGGTCCAGGTCCAGGTCCAGGTCCAGGTCCAGGTTCAGCAGATGTATGTAGCTTTGATCTGAACACACACAAATAGCAAGTTTTCCTTGTGTTGCCCTTTTGTTTCTGTGAGCCAGTGAGCGGAGAAGATCATCGAGACACCATTCCCCCCCATCCAGGACGTTGCAAAATCTCGCTGCCTGAACAGAGCCTACAGGATTCTGTCTGACCCCAACCACCCCCTCTATGGACCGTTCTCTCTCCTGGCATCTGGCAGAAGGTTCCGCAGTATCCGCTGCGTAACAGAAAGATTTAGCAACAGCTTCTTCCCTCCGGCCATCAGACTGCTGAATGCAATATAACTTCCATCAATGCACTATTTAAAACGTAATTTATTTGTTCTATTTATATTTATATTGCACTATTTTCAGCCAGGCCGAAAAATAAAAAACACTGAACACTGCAAAAAATCACGAGACAATACCTCACCTTAATCACATGCAATGTAAAACAAATATTTAATTGCAATACTGCAAACACTGCAATTAATTCTCTCCCTCTCTGTCTCTCTGTCTCTCTTTCCTTCTTCCTCTCATGTGTATAGATATACTGTATAGTTTTCTCTGCATATTTAAATAACTACTAGATGTTCTCATGTTGCTCCTGTTGTCTCTCACCTCTGATGCTTCTGTTCACCTTTGAAGTTAAATATCTCTTCCCATAGACCTGTCACTCTTCAGAGACACACAGCTGGGAGCAGGTCCAGGTCCAGGTCCAGGTCCAGGTCCAGGTCCAGGTCCAGGTCCAGGTCCAGCAGATGTACGTAGCTTTGATCTGAACACACACAAGTTGCAGTGAGAAAATGATTCCAGTATTTGAAGGTCTGACAGGAGAAGTGATCTTCTCACCTCTGAGCTCTGGTCTGACTGTCATGGTCTTCACCCTGAAGTTTTTTAGAGGGAGGATCTTCCTCCTCTGTGTCCACACCTGCACACAAACACAACAGCATCATGGATCTAATGGTTCTGGTCAACAAGTCAACTTGGGTCCATCACGTTGAAGCAGCAGCAGAACAAAGTCATGAGAGATGAAAGAAGACGTGGACAGAAGACTGTCTCTCACATGTGATGTCAACATTCTACATGAGGAAGAAGGAGGTGTGACCACATAGATGGTTGTGTCTAAACTCTGAGGAGTCATGTTGATCAATCAGCTTCATCATCATGAACAGGAAGTGATGTAGTATCAGGAGCTATGAGGAGCCATCATGAAGAATTACTGGTTACATTTGAATTCAACTTCCTGTTTGATTCTGCTCTGAAAAAAAAAGTTTGTTGCAAATATGAAAAAATGTTTGTGTTACTTGTTCAAACATTTTCACAATAAAGATTCATTCATTCACCTCACAACCACACTCTTGATTCATTCATTCACCTCACGACCACACTCTTCATTCATTTATTCACCTCACGACCACACTCTTGATTCATTTATTCACCTCACGACCACACTCTTCATTCATTTATTCACCTCACCACACTCTTGACCTTTCATTCATTCACCTCACAACACCACACTCTTGATTCATTCATTCACCTCACGACCACACTCTTGATTTATTTATTCACCACAATCTTCATTCATTTATTCACTTCACAACCACACTCTTGATTCATTTATTCACCTCAGGACCACACTCTTGATTCATTCATTCACCTCATGACTACACTCTTGATTCATTTATTCACCACAATCTTCATTCATTTATTCTCCTCACGACCACACTCTTCATTCATTTATTCACTTCACAACCACACTCTTCATTCATTTATTCACCTCACGACCACACTCTTGATTCAATTATTCCTCTCACGACCACACTCTTGATTCATTCATTCACCTCAGTCTTGATTCATGTATTCACCTCACTCTTGATTCATTTATCCACCTCACTCTTGATTCATTTATCCACCTCACTCTTGATTCATTTATTCACCTCACGACCACACTCTTGATTCATGGTCATTCACCTATCACCGGTCCCTTGATTCAATTTATTCACCTCACTCTTGATTCATTTATTCACCTCACTCTCACCTCACTCTTGATTCATTTATTCACCTCACTCTTGATTCATTTATTCACCTCACTCATTCATTTATTTCATGACTCACCTCTGTTTTGATTCATTTATTCACCTCACGTCTTGATTCATTCATTCACCTCACTCTTGATTCAATCTTTTTCCACCTCACTCTTGATTCATTTATTCACCTCACAAACTCACTCTTGATTCATTTATTCACCTCACAAACTCACTCTCTTGGATTCATTTATTCACCTCACAACCTCACTCTTGATTCATTTATTCACCTCGACCACAACTCTTGATTCATCTTATTCACCTCACTCTTGATTCATTTATCCACCCCCTCACTCTTGATTCATGGTTATTCACCTCACTCATTCACTCTTGATTCATTTATTCATTTATTCACCTCACCGGTCTTGATTCATTCATTATTCACCTCACGGGGGTCTTGAAATTCATCTTATTCACCTCACGGGTCTTGATTCATTTATTCACCCTCACTCTTGATTCATTTTAGGTCTACCACCTCACTCTTGATTCATTTATTCACCTCCTGACTCATTGATTCATTCATTCACCTCACTCTTGGATTCATTTATTCACCTCACTCTTGATTCATTTATTCACCTCACTCTTGATTCATTCACTCTTGATTCATTTACACCTCACTCTTGATTCATTTATTCACTCACTCATTTATTCACCTCCTCACTCATTCATTTATTCACCTCACTCTTGATTCATTTATTCACTCTTCATTCACCTCTTGATTAACTCAGTGCTATTCACCTCACCGTCTTGATTCAAATTTATTCACCTCACTCTTGATTCATTTATTCACCTCACTCTTGATTCATTTATTCACCTCACTCTTGATTCATGTATTCACCTCAAAAACTCACTCTTGATTCATTTATTCACCTCACTCTTGATTCATTTATTCACCTCACTCTTGATTCAGTGTATCTCACCTCACAGTCTTGATTCATTTATTCACCTCACTCTTGATTCATTTATTCACCTCACTCTTGATTCATTTATATTCACCTCACTCTTGATTCATTTATTCACCTCACTCTTGATTCATTGTATTCACTCCTCACTCTTGATTCATTTATTCACCTCACTCTTGATTCATTTATTCACCTCACTCTTGATTCATTTATTCACCTCACTCATTGATTCATTTATTCACCTCACTCTTGATTCATTTATTCACCTCACTCTTGATTCATTTATTCACCTCACTCTTGATTCATTTATTCACCTCACTCTTGATTCATTTATTCACCTCACTCTTGATTCATTTATTCACCTCACTCTTGATTCATTTATTCACCTCACTCTTGATTCATTTATTCACCTCACGGTCTTGATTCATTTATCTCACCCTCATCTCTTCGGGATTCATTGTATTCACCTCACGTCTTGATTCATCTGTATTCACCCCTCACGTCTTGATTCATTTATTCACCTCACTCTTGATTCATTGATTCATTCACCTATTCACCTCACTCTTGATTCATTTATTCACCTCACTCTTGATTCATTTATTCACCTCACGGGGGTCTTGATTCATTTATTCACCTCACTCTTGATTCATTTATTCACCTCACTCTTGATTCATGTATTCACCTCACCTCTTGATTCCTTTATTCACCTCACTCTTGATTCATTTATTCACCTCACTCTTGATTCATTTATTCACCTCACTCTTGATTCATTTATTCACCTCAGCGTCTTGATTCATTTATTCACCTCAACTCTTGATTCATGTATTCACCCACCTCTCTTGAGATTCATGTGTATTCACCTCACTCTTGATTCATTTATTCACCTCACTCTTGATTCATTTATTCACCTCACTCTTGATTCATTTATTCACCTCAGTCTTGATTCATTTATTCACCTCACTCTTGATTCATTGATTTCTTATTCACTCTTTCATTTATTCACTCTTGATTCATGTATTCACCTCACTCTTGATTCATTTATTCACCTCACTCTTGATTCATTTATTCACCTCACTCTTGATTCATTTATTCACCTCACTCTTGATTCATTTATTCACCTCACTCTTGATTCATTTATTCACCTCACTCTTGATTCATCTCAGTCTTGATTCATGTATTCACCTCACTCTTGATTCATTTATTTACCTCAGTCTTGATTCATTTATTAACATCTCTCTTGATCCATTTATTCACCTCACTCTTGATTAATGTATTCACCTCACTCTTGATTCATTTATTCTCCTTACTCTTGATTCATTTATTCACCTCACAAACTCACTCTTGACTCATGCATTCACACTCTCACTGGGGAACATGACAACATGAAGAAAGTCACTGACCTGTGAGCAGCTCTCTGCTCTGAAGACTTGTGTCCATGTTTGTAGGTGAAACTTCCAGGTGAGCTCAGCTCCTTCTGATCCAGACTCAGGGAAACACTGATGAACCGTCAGTGAGGAGGTGTGTCTGTCAGAGACATCAGTGCAACATAGTGTGTTGTTGACTCACACTTTTATAACATAGTTCAACAACAAAACATGTGCCACAAGGATAAAGACGTTTGACAAGTTCAGTCACAATCTTGATCTAGAAGAAGGAATGCAGTCTTGTTCACCTGTCGCTGCCACACCTGTCGCTGACACACCTGTCGCTGACACACCTGTCACAAACACAGCTTTATCTCTTCCATTTGTTTATTATCCAGTTGTATCTAGTTTTGTCCTTTTCATCCAAACAATCCAAATGCTGCACATGTCCTCCAGGTGTCTTCAGCTTCGCACACTTGACAGAAGCTTCCATGACAGTGATGGACAAACACATCAGCACTTCTGAAGCATCATTGACATGTGATCTTTTCACCACAAACTCTTCGTTGTGTTTGTGGAATACTCTTGGCCACCGGGTGGTAGTATATAACCATTATACGTTGACTGAGTTGGTAGTCGGCCATCTTGTTCGTGTTTATGACGGTGGTTGGACGTTAATCCCGTAGTTGTAACGGCTCAGGAATAAGTGCTACTCAGGCCCCTTTCAAAGTTTGGGGAGCCAAGCTTAGGGGTCAATCACCGTATCGATCGACGAGCCTGTCGGACTGGGAGGCGGAGCCAACTCCCAAGGCCCCGTCCAGGGACCTCTGGTCTCTGGAGGAGTTCCTGGCCTGTGGTTTCTCGCACAATGACCTCCACTTGGAAGGTCCGATCATAACCTGGTCCACCTTCAGTCACAGTACACTCCTCAGGTGCAGAGACAGACTGTGACCACTAGGACAATCAGAAAGTGGACACCAGCTGTGGAGGACGCCATCAGAGACTGCTTTGACACCACAGACTGGGATGTGCTGCTGAGGTCTCAAGAGGACATCAAGGGTCAGACACACTGTATAACAGATTATAATAATTTCTGCTTGGACGTTGTCGCCCCTGCTAAGACTGTCCGCTGTTACCCTAATAATAAACCGTGGGTAACAAAGGAGGTCAAGGATGTCCTTAACAGAGAGAAGGTTTCAGGAGCAGGTACAGAGACTCCATGAGGTCAGCAAAGCAGGAGGTGAAGCGATGAGGGGGAAAGTACCAACCCTGTGGAAGACTTCCTGTATAGTTCCAGTCCCGAAAAAGATCCGGCTAAAATCTCCTCTGCATGTTCTACCAGTCTGTGGTGGCCAGTGTTTTGTGCTGAGGTGTGTTGTGTTGGGATCAGAAGTGTCAACAGGTTGGACAGGTTGATCAGGAGGGCTCTGTGGTTGAAGCTGGACTCATTCTACTACTCCTTTTACTATTTATACTACTTGTACATTTACTACTAATTCTACTTGTACTTTTGCTACTAATTATAGTACTGCTTCTACTACTAATTCTACTTGTACTTTTACTACTAATTATACTACTGCTTTTACTACTTATACTTACACTACTTTAACTAAAATAATAAATAAATAATATAATATTATTACACAAAATTAAATAAAGAGATGTTTGGAAATGTCTGTCAATGTTACAAGAACCACAAAGTGGTCCAAAATCACGTTAATAGGACGACAAAGAAAATATTAAGCATACCAAAAATTAAAAATAAAATAAATAATACCTGACCTGACCTACATTATAACTACAGTTAGACATTTCTCTAAAACTTCAATACCCCATACCACATCTGAGTTCAAGCCCAAACGAAACTACCTTTTTTTTTTTTTTTTAGTTTTCCTCTATCATTTTTCAAATTTTAGTTAAAAAATATTTTCTTTTTACAATTACATTATTTTTCTTCTCCCCTTCGTGTGATTCTTTTCTTCTCTGTCAACTCCTTCATCCCTCTCATTGTGTACTTTCTCAGTCGTTGTGATGCAAATATTGTTATTCTTTTTTGATTTGGTTCTGGACACACCCCTGCCATTGGCCCGGATGTAGAGAATTGACAAACATAATGTTCTGAACTCCATTCCCCCATGAATATGGTCTTTACCAAACGATAAAGCTTCCATCTATTTTATCCTTTTAGGTTAATGGTAGGAAAGGGGGTGATAAGGGTGACACCCATCAATCTGTGTATCAGTGGCTCTATTGCCAGGAACCCTATGGACACTCTGGGACGATCTTGGATGAGTTGGATGACATTCGACGCCGTACAACAACCTTGTCCTTGATGGACAAACATCGACGGTTTCCCCACAATGACCAAAGGGGGATTTTTATGTAACTAAGTTAGTAAGTAATATTTGTATCGCGCTTTTGCTTCCACTAAAACACCAAAGTAAATTATAATAATTATAATATTATCCATGTCATTTTAATAGTTTTCTTTGGACTAAAAGTGATGCTCCTGATAGTGATATTCCAGGTATATTCTTAAAATATTACATTGTAATATTTGTTATAACCAGAGTGCTGGTCGTTCTGATAAAATTCAACCCTATATTCACTAAACTACAATACTATAAATACTATCAATACAACGCAGTTCTCGCCTCAATAAGAAGTTATTTCTAGAATTAACTTGGCAGTTTTCCAGTTAAAAACATGACACTCACAAAACAACATTGAGACAAAGTGAAGGTTCTATGAAGTCAGAGACTAAAAGAGAGGAAGTAAGTCAGTAGAGATACAGGTCTACCATCAGGGGAGAGCAGTCGAATATCAACCAGCGACACGTCTCCCTGAAGGTCAGAGGTCACAGACAGCCAGAGGAGAAGACAACTTCACTACACAAACGGTCGATCAATGTCTTGTTTGAGAACGAGAATTGTGTATCGATCATGTCTGATCATTGAGCCATAACATTATGACCACCTGTTCAATGTTTCAGAAGCTTTTTTCCATTTCAACTTTTTTTAAATCATTTTACAGCAAACTATTGAAGAGTAAATGATGTAACCTGGTCAACAGTCTGAGTGACTCACGTCAACATGATTACGTTGAAATGATGTTTGTTTTAAGTTTCCAGGCGGAAATGTATTTCTATTCATTCACATTTCAACAAAACTCCTTTTTTTCTAAACTTTTTCTTAAGAAATTTCTGTTAAGTAAGATGTTTTGAAAAAAACTCATATATTAAAATATAACTATTTAATTTAATTTAATTTAATCTTATTTATCTTAATAAATGCCGTGGCTAGATAGACTAAAAATAGATAGAATAAAAATTAGATAATGACGAGTGAATCTATTTTGTGAAAAAGTCTCAAATCTGCCACGTTTTTCAAACATCTCCTGCTCTGACGTACGCTCCAGTAGAAACACAATTCAAACTTTAAAATGTAGATAAAGTCCAAATGATCAAGTCTTTTGTAGCTTTCATGGTTCTTCTGGTCACGGGTCAAAGCACACAGTCCTCTCTCACCATTTCCTGGCGGGGAATTGTCTCGTTTTAATTGCTCCTGATGAACATGATCTTCACTGAGGACCAGCATTGGAATCGTTCCAGTCGTGCGACTTAATCTGTTCAGTTTATGGAATATTATTTGAAACAATTATTATTTTTAAATGTTCTTGATTCGAGCAAAAAATCATTGACATCTTAAAAATCTTCTGGACCTGGACGAGTCTTCGTGGGTCAGAACATGTTTCGATCGGCTAGAGTTCATGAATAAGACGAGCATCTACAGGAGGAGAGTTCAAGTATCTCACGGTCTTGTTCACGAGTGAGGGTAGAAGGAAGCGTCAGGTTATCAGTTATGCAGATGGAAGGTTGTTCTGATCTTCACATCAAAACTAATCAATAAAAACAACATTTGAAATATTCAATATTGTTGATGTCATTGATCCACAGCTGCTTCTGGAGTTACTGAGTTTATTTGACGTTAGTTTTACATAAATAACAATTCAAATATTCTGACCTAATTACTAAAATTAACATTAAAAATAATGTTAATAATAATAAAAATGTTTTAACTCAACTCTTGCTCTAGTGTGACTCCGTCATGTCCTGGGTGTGTCCCGGGGCTTCCTCCGGGTCAGAGCCCGACTGTCCTCAGAATGATGCTACACAGAGTGTCTCCTGGATGACTGAGCTCTTCACTCCCCAAAACATGATTTCTTTTCTGAAAACTGACAGGTGTTGAATGACCGGTGAATGAAAAGCCTTCTAGCTCAGCTCTTTCTTTGTGACCAGATAGACTCGGTATCGTAGCAGGTGATTGGTTCTGGGTCAACTTGAGTAACATCAACATCATCATCTTTCTTTCAGGTTCTGTCCACGGTGCGAGCGCTGGTGAGCGACAGAGTTCTGGTGTCACTGTCGCAGCAGCGCCCCCTGCAGGAGGGATCAGAAGAGCAGAGACCTGGACTGTTAAGGGTTGTTTCCATGTTTGACACAACAAATGAACAACTCAACTTCAACCGTGTGAGTAGATAAGATCATGTTGATCATCATCGACCAACAATCAGTGAAAACTCTTGATGAAGCTTCATGAAGCCTCACTTTCTCGGTTCTTTCACTTCTTAATGTTCTAATAGTAATGTTTCCAGAGAGAAACATCTCACGGCTGAGAGCGCCATCTGGTGGAGCAACGAATTGATTCAAGTTTTGTTTCCGCACAGATCATCAAGGACCGAGTGTTTTCTCACGCGTCCAGGAACAAGTACATGTGGAACTTCCTGCCTGGAGGACTGCTGGTTCTTCCCGAATACTCCACACATCTGGCCCACTTCCCGTTCTACTACCTGGGCCTGGGTACACACACGCGTCCCCCCCAAAGATGTGTCAGGGTCAGTGGTAGAAATGCTGTTGTGTTGTTTCATAAATCCAGGGGTCACTCCGGGTCAGGAATTCACTGCCGTCATCCACGCCGTCTCCCCGCTGGTGTCTCAGTCTCAGCCAATCATGAAGCTGCTGCAGGTGGTCTCCAGGTCCAAGTCCTGCTCTCAGGTCAGTCAGTCAGTGTGCTGCAGGAAGTCAACTTTAAAGAGTTGTGTATATATTTGGTGTGTGTGTTGTGTATCGTCAAGAGTGTATAATATTGACACATTGTCAAAAAATCATTTTTTAACTTTCCCAAATTTGTTTTTTGGGGTATATATATATATATATATATATATATATATATATATATATACATTCTTGCATTTTTTTTCCATATACGTTTTTTCAATATTGTTGCATACAGAATATTCTTTTTAACCAAAAATTGTTAAAAAATGTACAAATGTTATTTAACTCTTGACAAAATAATAATAAAAAAAAACATTTTAAAACGTTATTAAATAATTAATGCAATCCTACCATGAATAGATCTGAAAGTAAGAACCAGAATTTTAAAATGGATCCTGAAACAAACTAATGCAGAGATTTAAGGATCGGAGAAATGTGAGTTCTTCTACGAGAGCGAATCACAATTCTGGCTGCAGAGTTTTGTATGAACTGCAGGCGAGAAGATCCTTCTTGTTCAGACACCAACATAAACTTGAAGAACGCCTTGAAACACGTCATTCGATCCCAGTTATGGTGGTGGTGTGGAGGTGGGGTCTTGAGAAACAGATTGGTGGAAGAATGGACAGGAAATTGTGCTTATGTAACAGGAGTACAAGAAACAACGACTTATGTGTTTTCGTATCATGATCACGAACGATCAAGGTGGCGTCATACCATATGCACAAGTCGCGTTACCTCTGAATGACATTTTGGAAAGATGTGAGCAGATCTATGCACAGAGGCCTGATCCTAATCAAATAGCAGCCTGCAGGCAGCATGAAGACGAAAACATAGACGACTTCAAAGTCAGATTAAGGGATGTTTTTAACAAACATGGTGGGATTCCCGAAGATCATCCAGCTCTATGGGAATCACATTTCAAAAATCATTTGTTGAACCAAATGAGACCAGATCTGTCGAGATACATTAAGAAGCAAAATGTGACCTGGCAGAAGGCTGGGACAAACGATCACATTACATATGCCCGAAATTACGAAATGATAGAGAAAAAGCGAGAAAAACAAGTCACTAGTGACATGACACATGTAACAAACATTTACTACTAATATGATAATATGATCCTAATACACTGTCCGCAGAAAAAAGAAGACTCTTAAAAGAAGGTCGATGCTTTACTTGCGGAAAGACAGGACATCTTGCCAGAGATTGTATTGAGAAAAACAAGCGCAAAGATAAACCCAGACGAAAACACTACTCTGATGATTCGTCTGAGGATGAAGAATGACTAGGCCAACAACAGGTGGCAGCACCAAGGTCACAACCGAGTGCACCGCCATGTGAAACTGATGAATCAGAAGAAGAAATTAACCTCTCACACACAATGTTTGATGAAGAAATACCTGAAATTCAAGACCTTTTGTTAAGACATTTAACAGAGCCTGGTAAAAGGCCTGAAATGACACTCCTAGTAAACGGAGATCCAACAGTTTTTCTGGTAGACACCGGTGCTGATGTTTCAGTACTAGGTCGATGGGACCCAAAGAAAATTAAGCCAGGAAAAGGTATAGTCAAAATGAAAGGAGCTCATGGAACGGTTGAACATTTGCCATTGTCACACACTTTGAACATTGTTGCACCAGAAAGACCACTGAGAGTAGCGCAGGCTGAACTAGTTTTGCATCCATCTTGTCCACATAACTTGTTGGGACGGGATGTTATCACACAACTAGAAATAAGACTACAAACAAACAACAAGGGGAGGGTGATCGCCTCAGTAGGTGACATACCGCCGATAACTGAAGCGCCCGTTATTGGTGGTCATTAGACCTCCCAGAGGCAGAAATGACAGGAGCAGCAGCTCAACTCTTGAGAGAAATTGCAGAAAAAGTTGAACCTGGAGGAGAGATCCAGGGAAAACAGGGCCTTCACGTAACCATAAGACATAAAGATGATCCAGGCCCTGATTTAGAGTATGACGAATTTTTCTTGCGACTAGAACCACAGGTAATAAACCTAGAACACTTATATTGTAAAAAGAAGTGTGGTTTTGCTACTGCAGTTGTGTCAGCTCAGGTAAAACAACTCCTTCCGCCAGGACAACACCCACATGTGTCCTTGGCAAAGAGCCATGAGCATGAGTGGAAAGACATTAATGATCTTGCGGGATCACTGCCACACCTCAGTTGGACGCCAAATCCACAAAATCCGTTGTGGGAGGTGTCGCATACTGGGTGGCAACGAGTGCGATTAAATTGGACACTCAGAACTAACCCTCAAACTCATTTGAGCTGAGATGTACAGATCCTCTCCCTCTCACAAGACGAGGAAGAGGCTGTGAGCAAGTTGCCAGATCAACTCTGGAGTCAAGGACCCACGGATGTAGGTCTAATGAAAAATACTCCACCTGTAATTATTAAAGGGAAGACTGAGCATCGCCCTGTAATAAGACAATACCCGCTCAAACCAGATGCAGAAGAAGGAATTGAAAATGTTATCGCAGAATTACTGGTCTCAGGTGTTGGGATTTTATGTTCCGATGAACCGACCCCTCCCCAGCCTCGTACGTGGTGATGGAATGAAGGACAGACACATGGATGAGTTTAAGAAAAATGCTCGTTTAGTGAATTATGCAAAAGTCAGAGACAAACTTACGTGAACACGGGCGCTGGCAAGCAGAGAGATCTATCGCAGACGTCTAAGAATGACAGAAAAAGTCTCAAATCTGCCACGTTTTTCAAACATCTCCTGCTCTGACGTACGCTCCAGTAGAAACACAATTCAAACTTTAAAATGTAGATAAAGTCCAAATGATCAAGTCTTTTGTAGCTTTCATGGTTCTTCTGGTCACGGGTCAAAGCACACAGTCCTCTCTCACCATTTCCTGGCGGGGAATTGTCTCGTTTTAATTGCTCCTGATGAACATGATCTTCACTGAGGACCAGCATTGGAATCGTTCCAGTCGTGCGACTTAATCTGTTCAGTTTATGGAATATTATTTGAAACAATTATTATTATTTTTAAATGTTCTTGATTCGAGCAAAAAATCATTGACATCTTAAAAATCTTCTGGACCTGGACGAGTCTTCGTGGGTCAGAACATGTTTCGATCGGCTAGAGTTCATGAATAAGACGAGCATCTACAGGAGGAGAGTTCAAGTATCTCACGGTCTTGTTCACGAGTGAGGGTAGAACGAAGCGTCAGGTTATCAGTTATGCAGATGGAAGGTTGTTCTGATCTTCACATCAAAACTAATCAATAAAAACAACATTTGAAATATTCAATATTGTTGATGTCATTGATCCACAGCTGCTTCTGGAGTTACTGAGTTTATTTGACGTTAGTTTTACATAAATAACAATTCAAATATTCTGACCTAATTACTAAAATTAACATTAAAAATAATGTTAATAATAATAAAAATGTTTTAACTCAACTCTTGCTCTAGTGTGACTCCGTCATGTCCTGGGTGTGTCCCGGGGCTTCCTCCGGGTCAGAGCCCGACTGTCCTCAGAATGATGCTACACAGAGTGTCTCCTGGATGACTGAGCTCTTCACTCCCCAAAACATGATTTCTTTTCTGAAAACTGACAGGTGTTGAATGACCGGTGAATGAAAAGCCTTCTAGCTCAGCTCTTTCTTTGTGACCAGATAGACTCGGTATCGTAGCAGGTGATTGGTTCTGGGTCAACTTGAGTAACATCAACATCATCATCTTTCTTTCAGGTTCTGTCCACGGTGCGAGCGCTGGTGAGCGACAGAGTTCTGGTGTCACTGTCGCAGCAGCGCCCCTGCAGGAGGGATCAGAAGAGCAGAGACCTGGACTGTTAAGGGTTGTTTCCATGTTTGACACAACAAATGAACAACTCAACTTCAACCGTGTGAGTAGATAAGATCATGTTGATCATCATCGACCAACAATCAGTGAAAACTCTTGATGAAGCTTCATGAAGCCTCACTTTCTCGGTTCTTTCACTTCTTAATGTTCTAATAGTAATGTTTCCAGAGAGAAACATCTCACGGCTGAGAGCGCCATCTGGTGGAGCAACGAATTGATTCAAGTTTTGTTTCCGCACAGATCATCAAGGACCGAGTGTTTTCTCACGCGTCCAGGAACAAGTACATGTGGAACTTCCTGCCTGGAGGACTGCTGGTTCTTCCCGAATACTCCACACATCTGGCCCACTTCCCGTTCTACTACCTGGGCCTGGGTACACACACGCGTCCCCCCCAAAGATGTGTCAGGGTCAGTGGTAGAAATGCTGTTGTGTTGTTTCATAAATCCAGGGGTCACTCCGGGTCAGGAATTCACTGCCGTCATCCACGCCGTCTCCCCGCTGGTGTCTCAGTCTCAGCCAATCATGAAGCTGCTGCAGGTGGTCTCCAGGTCCAAGTCCTGCTCTCAGGTCAGTCAGTCAGTGTGCTGCAGGAAGTCAACTTTAAAGAGTTGTGTATATATTTGGTGTGTGTATTGTGTATCGTCAAGAATGTATAATATTGACACCGTATTGTCAAAAAAATCATTTTTTAACTTTCCCAAATTTGTTTTTTTGTATATATATATATATATATATATATATATATATATATATATATTCCTGAATGCATTTTTTTTCCATATAAGTCTTTTCAATATTGTTGCATACAGAATATTCTTTTTAACCAAAAATTGTTTAAAAATGTACAAATGTTATTTAACTCTTGACAAAATAAAAATAAAACATTTTAAAACGTTATTAAATAATTAATGAAATCCTACCATGAATAGATCTGAAAGTAAGAACCAGAATTTTAAAATGGATCCTGAAACAAACTAATGCAGAGATTTAAGGATCGGAGAAATGTGAGTTCTTCTACGAGAGCGAATCACAATTCTGGCTGCAGAGTTTTGTATGAACTGCAGGCGAGAAGATCCTTCTTGTTCAGACACCAACATAAACTTGAAGAACGCCTTGAAACACGTCATTCGATCCCAGTTATGGTGGTGGTGTGGAGGTGGGGTCTTGAGAAACAGATTGGTGGAAGAATGGACAGGAAATTGTGCTTATGTAACAGGAGTACAAGAAACAACGACTTATGTGTTTTCGTATCATGATCACGAACGATCAAGGTGGCGTCATACCATATGCACAAGTCGCGTTACCTCTGAATGACATTTTGGAAAGATGTGAGCAGATCTATGCACAGAGGCCTGATCCTAATCAAATAGCAGCCTGCAGGCAGCATGAAGACGAAAACATAGACGACTTCAAAGTCAGATTAAGGGATGTTTTTAACAAACATGGTGGGATTCCCGAAGATCATCCAGCTCTATGGGAATCACATTTCAAAAATCATTTGTTGAACCAAATGAGACCAGATCTGTCGAGATACATTAAGAAGCAAAATGTGACCTGGCAGAAGGCTGGGACAAACGATCACATTACATATGCCCGAAATTACGAAATGATAGAGAAAAAGCGAGAAAAACAAGTCACTAGTGACATGACACATGTAACAAACATTTACTACTAATATGATAATATGATCCTAATACACTGTCCGCAGAAAAAAGAAGACTCTTAAAAGAAGGTCGATGCTTTACTTGCGGAAAGACAGGACATCTTGCCAGAGATTGTATTGAGAAAAACAAGCGCAAAAGATAAACCCAGACGAAAACACTACTCTGATGATTCGTCTGAGGATGAAGAATGACTAGGCCAACAACAGGTGGCAGCACCAAGGTCACAACCGAGTGCACCGCCATGTGAAACTGATGAATCAGAAGAAGAAATTAACCTCTCACACACAATGTTTGATGAAGAAATACCTGAAATTCAAGACCTTTTGTTAAGACATTTAACAGAGCCTGGTAAAAGGCCTGAAATGACACTCCTAGTAAATGGAGATCCAACAGTTTTTCTGGTAGACACCGGTGCTGATGTTTCAGTACTAGGTCGATGGGACCC
>JACEEU010000935.1:0-23186 GCA_016630915.1 Callionymus lyra
ACAGAGGAAGGATCCAAGTGCTCCAACCAGGCCGCGTATCGCTAAACAACGCCCGCCTGCATCTTTGATTTTGACCAATGTTAATCTCAAGATTCTCGTACAAACGAGTCTGCGCACTCTTCTTAGGTATCCTTTTCTGAACATCAGCTCACCTGAGAGGTTGTTCCGCTTAGGTCCGTGCACGTTGGACTGCCGGCATATATCTGCTCTTAAACCTGAAATAAAGCATTTTGTTTTAAAAAAATTTTAAATTCTCCGACTGCCTAATTTCCAAATTCACAACAAAAGTTTATAAGGTGTCTTCTGATCAAGTTCCCTAGTGGGAGCATATAGATTGTGAATAGGATTGGACCAAGAACAGAACCTTGTGGGACACCATAGCAGACCTTAGTGTGTGTCGATGAGATGTGGTTGACATGTACATAGTGCGTTCTATCCGACAGGTAAGATTTAAACCAGTTTAGAGCAGTTCCACGTATGCCAGGTTTTCTAGCCTCTGTAGAAGGATTTGGTGGTCAACAGTGTCAAATGCAGCACTGAGATCTAGAAGAACAAGAAGTGAAACATGGCCCTGATCAGAGTCCATCAGCAGGTTGTTACTAACTTTTACAAGGGCAGTCTCTGTGCTGTGGTGTTCCATAAACCAGACTGAATCAGCTCAAATTGATCATTGTCATGGAGATAATCACACAGCTGACTTTGTTACCACTTTCTCTAAATGATTAGATATAGGCCTATAGTAAGTGAGAACCTCTGGATCAAGAGTGGGTTTTTAGCAGAGGTTTAATTACTGCAACTTTAAAAATCTGAGGCACATAGCCTGATTTCATTGACAAGTTAATAATGTCAAGTATGAAAGTGCTAAGTAAGTAAGTAAGTAAGTAATATTTATTTATATAGCGCTTTTCGAGACCAGGGTCACAAAGCGCTTAAACAATCAAAACAATACTCAAAAAAGTACATACTTTAAAGATCAAGATAATACTGAGAACAACACAGGAGTACGAGAAATTCAAGGAAAAGCCTGAACAAATAGAAACGTCTTAAGATGTTTCTTAAAGGAGTCAGTAGACTCCATCAAGCGCAAAGAGAGAGGAAGATCGTTCCAAAGCTTAGGAGCAACAGCCTGAAAAGATTTCTCTCCTCTGGTCCTGAGCCGTTTGCGAGGAACCATAAGTAGATTTTGATCCACAGACCTCAGAGCCCGAGCTGGGGTGTAAGGCTGGATCAGATCAGTGATGTAAGGAGGAGCCTGACCATGAATAGATCTGAAAGTAAGAACCAGAATTTTAAAGTTGATCCTGAAAGAAACTGGAAGCCAGTGAAGAGTTTTAAGGACCGGAGAGATGTGAGTTCTTCTACTTGAGCGGGTCAGAATTCTCGCTGCAGAGTTCTGAATCAACTGCAGACGAGACAGCTCCTTCTTGTTAAGACATGAAAACAAACTGTTGCAATAGTCCAGACGAGAAGAAACAAACGCATGGATTACAAGCTCCAGATCATGTTCCGACAACATTTTCCTAAGTTTAGAAATTTTTCTCAGTTGAAGGAAACAGTTTCTGGTCAGTTTTCTGCAATGTCGAACAAGAGACATGTCTTTATCAAATACAACACCCAGGTTTCTCAGGCTCAGTTTGACAGACTGACCTAAGTCACCCAAGTACTGACTCAACCCTGGAATCTTATCATCAGGAGCAATCACCAGTGTTTCAGTTTTGTCCACATTTAGCTGTAGAGTGTTTTCACTCAGCCATTGTTTGATTTCTAGCAAACAATTGACTAAGCTGTTCAGCCTCTGGGGCTCAGTTGGATCAAAAGAGCAGTAGAGCTGGATGTCATCAGCAAAAATGTGATAAGAAACATCTGGAAATCTCTGAATGATTTTACCGAGGGGAATCAAGTACAGCAAAAACAATAAAGGACCCAGAACAGAACCTTGAGGGACTCCACACAACAGATCTGCCGATTCAGACCTCATTTGATTGGCAGATACACTAAAACTGCGCCCAGAAAGGTAAGATGAGAACCATTCTAACACAGACCCAGACAGTCCCACTTCATCCCTCAGTCTTCTCAGCAGGATCTGGTGATCAACTGTGTCAAAGGCTGAGGACAGATCCAAGAGAACCAGAACAGTGAATTTACCAGAGTCAGCCGACATCATGATGTCACTGGACACTTTCAATAAAGCTGTCTCCGTAGAGTGATGTTTACGGAAGCCAGACTGAAACTTCTCATGGATGTCGCTCTGATCCAGGAACAAAGACAGCTGCTCAGACACCACCTTCTCCAAGATCTTGGACAAGAAAGGGAGCTTAGAAATAGGCCTGAAATTACTGAGGTCAGTTGGGTCTAAGCCTGGTTTTTTGAGCAGAGGCTCCAGAATGGCATGTTTAAATGCATTGGGAAAAACCCCTGTGGAAAGGGAGAGGTTCACCATATTGGTAACCCAGGGGCCAATTACATCAAATACTTTGATAAAAAGCCTACACGGAAGGACGTCATCTGAGCAAGAGGAGGGTTTCATCTTGTTCACTGGTGCCGAAATATCACCCAAAGATACAGCAGTGAAGGAGGACCAAGAGGAGGAGAGGGGCTCAGAGACAGTAGGGGTTCCAAACAAAGGGGGAGAGATTTTCTCTTTGATCAATTTAATTTTGTCAATGAAAAATCTCAACAATGCATTGCTGTCAGCTTCACAGAAGACAGGCGTGATTTGAGGAGCAGGAGACACGAGAGAATTAATCGTGTCAAACAAAACTTTGGGGTTTTTCCTATTTGCTGCTACCAGTTTTCTGATGTAATCAGATCTAGCAGTTTCTACCATCTCATTGTAAGAAGTCATCAGATCCCTGAGGTGAGTCTATGCACCTGAAGTTTAGTGGACTTCCAGAGACGCTCAGTCTTTCGACAAAGTCTCTTCAGACTCAGGAGATCTTCATTTGTCCAAGGGCACAGTTTTTTCTGAATTTTCAAGTTCGATTTAACAGGTGCCACTTGATCCAGTATTTCAACACAATGCTCAGTGAAACAGTGAATCAAACTGTGCACGTCTGGGCAGTCATCAAAGGAAAGACGGTCAAACATAGCAGAAAAACTGTCTGCAGTATCGGCTGAGATGACACGCCTCTGAGACCTAACTTTCAAAGGCTTAGGTTCAGGGATGAAGTCCAGGTTAAACAATACAAGAGAATGATCACTCAGATGGACATCATGTACAGACACATTAGAAATGTCCAGGCCAAGAGTAAAAACTAAGTCTAAAATGTGGCCTTTTTGATGAGTGGGTTCAGAAACATGTTGCTCAAAATTAAAGGCTTCTGTTAAAGTTAAAAGTTCTTTAGCAGAACAAGATGTGACGTCATCAACATGAAGATCAAAGTCTCCAAGAATAAGGACAGATTCCATTTGAATAATGGAAGATAAGAAGTCACTAAAGTCTTTCAAGAACATCGCCGCAGGACCAGGCGGACGGTAGATTGACACACAATAGAAAGGTCTTGTAGAACCAACCAAGATCATCTGAGACTCAAAAGAAGTGAATTCCTGTGTCTGAATCACTTTGCAAGAACAACTCTCCCTAAAAACAGTAGCAAGACCTCCTCCACGACCAGAGAGGCGAGGCTTCCCCAGGACAGCGCTCCCTACTGGACAGAGTTCGTTCAGATGAATAAACTCTTCCTCTCTCTGCCAGGTGTCAGAAAGACATAATAAATCCAAATTAACTCTTGTGAAAAGATCATTAAGAATAAAGGATTTATTAGTAATGGAGCGAACATTAAGAAGTCCCACATGCAGCACCGATGACGTCACTGACGACGTCGCGTCACTGACAGGAGCGCAGAGCGGGATCTTTTGAAGCGAACAGCGGTCACGTGGGTACCAGCTGTCACTGAAGTTCAACTCGGTAGTAAAAGCCGAATCAAAGAGAGGAAATGAAAAAATCTTACCACCTTTGGTTGAGGTCTGGACAGACGGCAGCGCTGATGTGTCGTCATACTCTGCCGCGAGAGGAATGTCGATCAAACATCGATGACGTCCGATGACGTCAGAGTTGTTCCGAGCGATCGCGACTGCGCGTCTCATCCTGACCTGAACTCCAGACCGACTCGATCGCTTGTGGAAATCGCCCGGTACCCGAGAGATCAAACGATATTCCACAGAGTCCGAGTCGATGAGAAGTGGAGCCGGAAACATATTCACCGGACTTTGGTAACGGTCGCGGTTATAATCTTCCATCGACTCTCTGATGTTGAAAAGAGCATCACGATCATAGATCCGAGATGCTTGAGACATATCTTCAGTGATATGAGCATAATATCCGGACAAATAGTCGTTAAAACGACTGTTTTTGGCAATTATTGCAGGAGCTTACGTTCAAGTAGCCGATCAAAGGCTCACCGGAAGCGGAAGTGAGTAAGTAAGTAAGGCAAACAGTTCTTTAAGTAGCCATGTAGGATCGATGACATGTTTTGGACTTTGAGGAGGAAACAACCCGGGACAGCTTTCGAGGACTCACTGGTAAAAAGGAGTCAAAATATAGATTCAAGATTCACGATTCAAAGCGTTTATTGTCATAGTACTACTTACCATGAAATTCTTACTTTGTACCCCCAACAAAAGTGCACCGTAAAAATAAACATATATATATATATATATATATATATATATATATATATATACATACATATAACCATATATACATTTGAAAGAATAAAAATATTTAAAAAAAACAGAGCAACCAAAAGTACAAGTAGTGTAAATAGTGCATGAGGTAGATGTGGTTTTAGCTGTTGAGGAGACTGATGGCGGTTGGAAAGAAAGAGCTTTTTAGTCTCTTTGTTCTGCACTTCACACTCCTGTACCTGCGGCCTGAGGGTGCATGGGATCTTTGAGGATGGAGGCAGCTCTACTGTGGACCCTGCGGTGGTATATGCTCTGCAGGGAGGGCAGGGAAGTTCTGGTGATCCTCTCAGCTGTCTTCACCACTCTCTGAAGGCGTTTGCGGTCCGTCAGTGTGCTGCTGAAAAGACATGTGCGCCACCCGGGAATCAAACCAGGAGCGCAAGAATGGGAATCTTGCATGTTGCTTCTATAAGTGATGAGTAATAGCTAGCTATTGGCCTTCCGAAGAGATGGCTTGTATATTTTTAACTTATCCTGCCAGTCCTGGTAGAATTCATTATGTTTTGATGATGTTTTCAGACTGAGAGAAAGACGTTCAAAAGTTATATTTAAGCGAGATCTTCTCTAAAAGTGATGTATTCAGACTGAGATTTATTTGAAGTCCAAGCCCGCCACCTGGTGGGGGACCATGCCACCTAGCCTGGTTCTTTTTTTTTTTAATCAACATTTCTCTTTTTTTTTTGCCACAATGCAGGCCAGTCAAGCCCCCTACCTGGTGCGCGAACCAAACAGCAGCATGTCTTCTCCTTTGTATTTGATTGACAGGTCCACCAGAACTGTCTTGTAGATGCAGCAATGAGCGAAGCCCCTCTCCCACGACGACTTCCTGACTGTTCAAAAAAAGAGACACTTAAATAAATAAATAAATAATATGGGGAGTAAAAAAGTAGCAGATGAACTTGGAATACGACCCTGAATCAGGTTTTCTAAGATGTTGCTCTGTTGTTGTTCAAACTTCAAATAAGGGTTTATTTAGCTACAAACATTAATAACCAGCTATAATAAACATGAGAAACACTTATTTGAAGTTGTTTTCAAAAGTTATGTTTAAAGTTGTCTCAAACTGATGTTTTCAGACTAAGAGAAAGGCGTTTTCTAAGATGCTGCTCAAACTCTAAATAACAGCGTTCAAACTTCAAATAAAGGGTTTATATAGCTACATACATCAATTAATACCTGTAATAAACATAAGAAACACTTATTCAAAGCTGTTTTCAAAAGTTATGTTTAACATGAAATGTTGTGTCAAACTGATGTTTTCAGACTGAGAGAATGACGTTTTCTAAGATGCTGCTGGAGCTCTGAATAACAGTGTTCAAACTTCAAATAAAGGGTTTATATAGCTACATATATCAATTATTACCTGTAATAAACATAAGAAACACTTATTCAAAGCTGTTTTCAAAAGTTATGTTTAACATGAAATTTTTTTCCAAAACTGTTTTTTTCAGAATGGGAGAAAGGATTTTTTTTAGGGGGCCCCGGGCCCCGCAAAAAACCCCCCCCCCCCCCCCCCCCGGCCCCCCCCCCCCCCCCCGCCCCCCCCCCCCCCCCCCCCCCCGGGGGGGGCAGGGGGGGGGGGAGGACCGCGCGGCCCCCCCCCCCCCCGCCCCCCCCCCTATACAGAGCACCCCCCTGACGTCAGATTCAAACGACCCGGGTTACATTTGACGCGTCGCCCACCTCTTCGTTGCCATGGTAACGTGACGTGACGTGCCGCTGTTGTCCTTTGGCTACTGTAATTCTACAACTATGAAGCGCACTTGAAATGTTTAATGTCAACAGTGCGATTCTAACCCCAATTGTGCTTAACGACCTCAAACCACTTTAAGGAGGTACAGAGTGAATATAAATCGGTAAAAATGCTTAATTATAATTTTTTGGAGCTTGGATTGTTCACACATCGCGGAAGTCAAGAGGCTCTCGCCGATTAATACATGCTTAAAAGGTCCTGTGAAAGTGACTATATTGTATATTTGTAGGTGTTTCAACTCCATAATGTTGACATTGTTTTATGAATGAATAAAATAAAGTCTGTGCTATTTCGCTTGATCCTCTTTATAATCCGGTGCGCTTTTCTATGAAAATAGAAGCTTTCATTGAGACTGCGTTTATGGACATATAGAAAAGCGCACCGGATTATAAAGAGGATCAAGCGAAATAGCACAGACTTTATTTTACTCATTCATAAAACAATGTCAACATTATGGAGTTGAAACACCTACAAATATACAATATAGTCACTTTCACAGGACCTTTTAAGCATGTATTAATCGGCGAGAGCCTCTTGACTTCCGCGATGCGTGAACAATCCAAGCTTCAAAAAATTAAAATTAAGCATTTTTACCGATTTATATTCACTCTGTACCTCCTTAAAGTGGTTTGAGGTCGTTAAGCACAATTGGGGTTAGAATCGCACTGTTGACATTAAACATTTCAAGTGCGCTTCATAGTTGTAGAATAACGGTAGCCAAAGGACAACAGCGGCACGTCACGTTACCATGGCAACGAAGAGGTGGGCGACGCGTCAAATGTAACCCGGGTCGTTTGAATCCGACGTCGGGGGGTGCTCTGTATATTACTGGGTGACCCGGGTAGGCGAATACCGACGTTTTTGTCCCCCCTGTAACGCTACCTTAGTGACGCCAGGGGGACATTGTACGGCATAGGACGGTATGACGCCTTGGGTGTGAGGACGTGTTGGAATAACAGTGTTCAAACATCAAATACATGGTTTATATAGCTACAAACCCTTTATTTCAAGTTTGAACACTGTTATTAAGAGCTCCAGCAGCATCTTAGAAAATGTCATTCTCTCAGTCTGAAAACATCAGTTTGACACAACATTTCATGTTAAACATAACTTTTGAAAACAGCTTCGAATAAGTGTTTCTTATCTTTATTACAGCTATTAATTGATGTATGTAGCTATATAAACCCTTTATTTGAAGTCTGTCTGACGCTGTTATTTAGACTTTGAGCAGCATCTTAGAAAACGCCTTTCTCTTAGTCTGAAAACATCAGTTTGAGACAACTTTAAACATAACTTTTGAAAAGAACTTCAAATAAGTGTTTCTCATGTTTATAATAGCTGGTTATTAATGTTTGTAGCTAAATAAACCATTGTTTGAAGTTTGAACAACAACAGAGCAACATCTTAGAAAACCTGATTCAGGGTTGTATTCCAAGTTCATCAGCTACTTTTTTACTCCCTATATTATTTATTTATTTATTTAAGTGTCTCTTTTTTTGAACAGTCAGGAAGTCGTCGTGGGAGAGGGGCTTCGCTCATTGCTGCATCTACAAGACAGCTCTGGTGGACCTGAATCAAATACAAAGGAGAAGACATGCTGCTGTTTGCTTCGCGCACCAGGTAGGGGGCTTGACTGGCTTGCATTGTGGCAAAAAAAAAAGATAAATGTTGATTAAAAAAAAAAAAGAACCAGGCTAGGTGGCATGGTCCCCCACCAGGTGGCGGGCTTGGACTTCAAATAAATCTCAGTAGGAATACATCACTTTTAGAGAAGATCTCGCTTAAATATAACTTTTGAACGTCTTTCTCTCAGTCTGAAAACATCATCAAAACATAATGAATTCTACCAGGACTGGCAGGATAAGTTAAAAATATACAAGCCATCTCTTCGGAAGGCCAATAGCTAGCTATTACTCATCACTTATAGAAGCAACATGCAAGATTCCCATTCTTGCGCTCCTGGTTTGATTCCCGGGTGGCGCACATGTCTTTTCAGCAGCACACTGACGGACCACAAACGCCTTCAGAGAGTGGTGAAGACAGCTGAGAGGATCACCAGAACTTCCCTGCCCTCCCTGCAGAGCATATACCACCGCAGGGTCCACAGTAGAGCTGCCTCCATCCTCAAAGATCCCATGCACCCTCAGGCCGCAGGTACAGGAGTGTGAAGTGCAGAACAAAGAGACTAAAAAGCTCTTTCTTTCCAACCGCCATCAGTCTCCTCAACAGCTAAAACCACATCTACCTCATGCACTATTTACACTACTTGTACTTTTGGTTGCTCTGTTTTTTTTATATTTTTATTCTTTCAAATGTATATATGGTTATATGTATGTATATATATATATATATATATATATATATATACATATATATGTTTATTTTTACGGTGCACTTTTGTTGGGGGTACAAAGTAAGAATTTCATGGTAAGTAGTACCATTGACAATAAACGCTTTGAATCTTTAATCTATATTTTGACTCCTTTTTACCAGTGAGTCCTCGAAAGCTGTCCCGGGTTTTTCCTCCTCAAAGTCCAAAACATGTCATCGATCCTACATGGCTACTTAAAGAACTGTTCGCCTTACTTAGCACTTTCATATTTGACATTATTAACTTGTCAATGAAATCAGGCTATGTGCCTCAGATTTTTAAAGTTGCAGTAATTAAACCTCTGCTAAAAACCCACTCTTGATCCAGAGGTTCTCACTTACTATAGGCCTATATCTAATCATGTCTTCATTTAAAAAATTCTGGAGAAAGTGGTAACAAAGTCAGCTGTGTGATTATCTCCATGACAATGATCAATTTGAGCTGATTCAGTCTGGTTTATGGAACACCACAGCACAGAGACTGCCCTTGAAAAAGTTAGTAACAACCTGCTGATGGACTCTGATCAGGGCCATGTTTCAGTTCTTGTTCTTCTAGATCTCAGTGCTGCATTTGACACTGTTGACCACCAAATCCTTCTACAGAGGCTAGAAAACCATAAAGGCATACGTGGAACTGCTCTAAACTGGTTTAAATCTTACCTGTCGGATAGAACGCACTATGTACATGTCAACCACATCTCATCGACACACACTAAGGTCAGCTATGGTGTCCCACAAGGTTCTGTTCTTGGTCCAATCCTATTCACAATCTATATGCTCCCACTAGGGGACTTGATCAGAAGACACCTTATAAACTTTCACTGTTATGCTGATGACACCCAACTCTACTTCAAGGAAGCCAGATGAAAGAAATCAGCTAACACAAATACAGTCCTGTATTACAGATATCAAGTCATGGATGACCAAAAACATCCTCTTACTGAACTCGGAAAAACTGAGGTTTTACTAGTTGGTCCGCAACATCTTAAGACAATCATTAACTAATGATCTAGTTTTACATAATGGACTTGCTCCTGCTACTAGCACCACTGTAAAGAATCTGGGTGTCTGCTTTGACGAGGACTTATCATTTAACTCACACATAAAACAAATCTCACGGACTGCCTACTTCCATCTTCATAACATTTCAAAAATCAGGCACTTCTTCCTTTAGATGCTGCTGAGAAACTCCATGCTTTTGTTACCTCCAGGCTGGACTACTGAAACTTTCCTCTGTCAGGATGTTCTAAAAAGTCTCTCAGCTCATTCAGTACTCTGCAGCTTGTGTCCTGACTAAGACTAAGAGGCGCAAACACATTTCCACTGTGCTGTCTTCCTTACATTGGCTTCCTGTAGAATTTAGAATACAATTTAAAATCCTTCTCTTAACCTATAAAGCCTTACATGGTCTAGCACCAACATACATTAAAGATCTAATCCAAACTTATCAACCCTCTAGGACCTTACGATCTTTAAACTCGGAACTATTAGTTATACCACAAATCTCTTAATGTATATTTGGAGCCAGGGCCTTCAGTTTTCAAGCCTCTTTGCTGTGGAACCAACTACCGGATTCAGTCCGGAGATCAGACACCTTCTCTATGATTAAAAACAATCTTAAAACCTTACTTTTCGATAAAGCCTATAATTAATCTTAGCTGCTATAGGCTGAGAATGCTGGAGGAGTTTTGCTGGAGAGGCCTTGTTCCCAGCTCTTTCCCCGCTGCCCGCGCTTGAGCTCGATACTCTGTCCAAGAATCCTCACTCCTATTAACCTCTATGTGGTTGCGCTCGAAAATGTTTGTGTGAGAGGACAGTGTCTCTGAAAGGAGAAAGGAGGGGAAATTCCTCGCAACCCCCGCAATACAGATACAGAGGAGAAACATGGAACCACATGCAGGGCCACGGCCAACCTCCATGTCACTCTTCCCATCTCTGATCGACAGGAGGAACAGAAAACTTAATAAAAGTCCATATCCACCATATCGTAAAAGGTAACTCGCTTGTTGGCTTTTCTGAGCTTGTTGATAAATTTAATATGACAAATTCACATTTCTTGGAATATATGCAATTGCATTCTATTATTTTACCAATAGTCAGACAAAATATGGCGACTAAAGACTCTTAGTGAATAAAATACTAAACATCCCTAATACAAAGAAAATAATATCCAGAATATATTCAGTACTGAACCAGGCAGACACCTCCATATGCATACCAACCTCAAAATGGGAAGAAGACCTGGCTATGAGCACAAACCCTGATTTTTGGAGTCAAATATGCAACAATATTTTCTTTAAGAATGTAAACAAACATTTACAGCTTATCCAGTATAAAGTTATTCATAGAAGTCACTATACTGCTTCGAGACTACACAGGATGGGCTTCACTGAATCAGACAGATGCACCAGCTGCTCCCTTGACACAAAAGACTCCTACTTCCACTCATTGTGGACTTGCACACCGGTCGAATCATTTTGGCTTAATGTTACAAGTAATATATAAACATTTCTGAACTTAACCATTCCATACTGTCCAAGGATTTGTATATTGGGAGACACTTTTCGGCTCCCCATGCAGAGAAGAACAGAGGCCATATTGTTAATTTGTCTTAACATAGCCAAGAAAACCATCCTTCTGAACTGGAAGAATAAGGAAAAGGTCAACATCCACATTTGGAAAGGCCTCTTACTTGATTATATATCAAATGAAAAACTTCTGGCGTCTCTAAATGATGAATTACCGAATTTCAATCAAACCTGGGACCATATTATCTCCCTCTTAACCACAACTGCCTGACTTCCAAATTATACAAACAAATTATGCGTCACGTGTACATCAATGGCTTCCCTCTGTCCTTAATGTTTATTTTCTTTGATGTATCTTCCCATACACACCCATACTATTATGCACACGCAACCACATACAAACAACCACATACACACACATTTATACATAACATAAACACATACATAAACTATAATAAATTACAATACTACATTACTGATTCACCCGGGAGTGCGACGGGACTTGGAGATTGCCGCTCCCGTCTCTGTGTGGGGGGCATGTTGGAGGCAGTTGTCTCCTCTTAGGACCGTCGGTGGCGCTGGGGGTCATACTTGCCTCTGGCCTCGCCAGGGCCGTTCTGGCTTGGCCGATTCGGGTGTGAGGGGCCCGGCGGGTGCGGCCTGTGGGACCGATGGCCCTGTGTGCCAGCGTGGGGGTGCTGGTCCGGCTGACGGGGTTGGCGGGTGAACCGTTAGGGGTGGGACTGGGGCTGGCCGGGTGTTCAGGATGGCCCTCCGGCCCCGATGGCTTCACCTGGTCTGTGGTGGGGGGCTGTGGGGCCTGTCTTGGGGTGGGTGTCTGCTGCAGCGGTGGCTGTGGACTTCTACTTGCCCTGTGTGGCATGTGCTGTGGTGGGGGAGTCTGTCGCCCTTGGTCCTGGGGGTGCGTGGCCGGGTTCGTCGGTCTTTCGGGGGCTTCCCGGGTGGTGGGGCCGCACACTGGGCAGGGACATGGTAGGGGGACCCATGTTACCGTAGAGACCATGTACCGCCCATGCAAGTGCTTCTGTCCCCCTAGGTGCTGCATGGTGGGTGGGGGCGGGGGCTTGGGGTCAGTACGTATGATGGGCGGGGCCTTGGCACCGTAGAGACCGTTGACTGCCCATGTAATACTGCTGGCCCCCCAACTTCCCTCATGACATGGAGGAGGTTGGCTGTGGCTGTTGGGGACGGTCTACAGTTTGAAGATTGGGGGCTGTTCCTGGACGGCTGCAGCCCCATTACCCCCGCCCTGCCAACAAAAAAAAAAAAAAAACATTTTTAATGGCATTTTCCCTGCCCACACAACCGTGGCCCCCCTGTGACCCGGGGGACTCTCACCGGAAGACCTGAGCCGGTACTTGGCCATTGTTCCCCTGGGCTCATGCGGTGGCGCTCGACCCGTGTTCACAGGGTATTGGGGGGGGCTCCGCTGCCGCTGCTGTAGTGGATCCCTATCTCCTTGGCTTGTCTTCTCGCGGTCTCCTGCTATGGACTTGGTGGCGGCCTGACGATCTGGGGGTCTTCCGTGGCCCGGCCTGGCCCCGGAGCTCTATTCCCTGACTGGTTTTCTGGCTGTCCCTTGGAGGGCGGGCCCTTGGCCCCTCTGCCTCCGTGCCTGCGCCTGGTGCCTCCCCCTCTTTGCTTCCTCGGTCGTCCTCGCTGGTGCTTGCCCTTGCGCGCCGCCGGGGCCCCCCGGTGGTGGTCCGCTTTCTCGCTGGTGTTTGGGGTCAGGCTCGGCTCTGGTGGTTATCTCGCCTGCCTGGTCCTGGTCTCCCGCGGGTACCTGCCGCGGCTTGGGCCCCCATGTCTGGATCCTGCTGTGCTAGGTATGTGCCCTCTGGCCTGGATGGGGGTGTGGTGGCTTCTTGGTGTCACTGGGTTCTGCCTGCCCACCATGCAGGGTTGGGTGGTTGGTGCCTCTGGGTCTCTACTTGCACTCTCTTCACACACACAACCACACACACCCACACAACCACACACACACACACACACACACACACACACACACCACACACACACACACACACACACAACCACACACACACACACACAACCACACACACACTAACACACACACACATACACACACACACACACACACACACCTCTAACATTTCAACCTCCCCCTCTCCCCTCTATATCTTCACCCGTCACCGGAGTCTGTATACCTGTGTATTGTATACATTTGACATGGGCCTGAAGGAGACTGCCTGCCTCGAGTCCGGTCCTTCCAAGGTTTCTGCCTCTTACAGGAAGTTTTTCCTTGCCACTGTGAGTTATCATGAGCTCTTGGCAGGGAACCAGACTGGTTTTATTGGGTCCAACATTTATCCAACAACTAAGTTGTTTATGAAAAACTGTTGATGGACAATGGATGCCCCACCACAGAATGGACAATACAATTGTATTCTGTGACTGTTACAGTTTACATGTACTGCATTGTAACCGGTGAAGGTATGTAAAAAAAAAGAAATAAAGAAAACTTAATAAAAGTCCTCTGAGAAGCCAGTGACTTGACATCGAATTAATGTCAACCCAAGAGACTTCTGACTTGGTAATATAAACACAAAAATTACACTCAATGGTTTGGAAAACTAAGTCTTAAAATATTGTTATTGAAAATAAATATTCATATTAAAAAGACCAAACTGATACAAACTGAATAAATAATAAACATAAATTACTCTAAAGAAAAACATTACGCCGAATAAGATAATAGCGCTGGAAAAATCCTATACCAATAAAAAGTAACAGTAGGTAAAAAGATAAAAGCTTTTAATTAAATTAAAGTAACCTCCAAAATGGGAATCAAAAAATAGCAATGGTGCATATTTAGAGAAGAATGTTGAATTGATGTAATTCCATAAACCAGGAATAACTAAATGTTGAAAAATGGAATAAAAAATAAAGATTTACTGAGAATTAGACAAATAACAATGTGTCTTCTGCTGAAGTAGAGGCTGTCTAGGATTTATGGACAACTCCTCGCGTAAGAAATTCCCAAATAGGGAAGAACCCATAAGAGGAGAAGAACAATACATATTGAAACTGTTTTATTTGCCACAAACCAGGTCACATGGCAAGATATTGTAAATAAAACTTCACTGAATAAAAAGATTCAGCTTGTAAAACAGATATAATAAAACATATTAGAGGAAATCCTTATGATTTCCTTTGTTCCTCAACATCATTGACAAGACAAGAAACAAACTTAAAAATAGAAAAAGGCAAATGAAAGTGTGTTTAGTATCAGTAAATGGTGCTACCAAAATATTGAGTGTGAAGAAGTGAAATTACTGATTCAATAACAAAACCATCATGAACATAGTTGCTTTTAGAATTTTGCAGTGGTCAGTACCTGACATGAATGAATTGAGCATAAGTGACTGATACAGGAAAGTGTTTTAGGCTACAATAACTACACATCTGATAAGTAATAATGACGCAGCTAAGGTTAAACTAACTGTTAAAGATGAAAATGAATTTGAACATATTAAAGTAAAACCAGTTCCATCATTGAACAGGCTCATTGTTGTACAGAGTTCTGTCATGGTATAACACATGTCTTAACAGGGGGGATGTTAATGTCAAAAGGACACTGTGCAGCAACAGGCATCCCTCTATACTGTGAATTTTTTATGTTTACTTTTTGTAATTCTTAGTTTAAAAGCTTAAAAATACGACCCATATTGTATCATGAGGTAAAATCATAGGAAACCAATTTTTCATTTTTAAATAAGTGTGTTAGACTTCATTGAGGTTAATTCCATATAAAAGAAGAAGTTGTTGTTTGAGTTAATGAGTTTTAAATTGAAATTAATTTTTCTGTGTTGGAATAATGATACTGTATTGGTCGAAGAATTTCCAACTACTAATTTTTAAATCTAGTTGGTTTTATAGTTGTTCTGTGAATTTATGTCGCTTGACTTTATTTTGGACTATGGAAGTATTTGTCTTGGCTGATAAGAGTAATTGTTACTTGTTTCAATTTTGAGCTAAAGTTAGTCCTTGTTGTAAAGTTTCAACTCTGACTGAGATTGTTTTCTGTGGCTTGTTTGTTAACTCTGGGACTGTGTCAGCTGTTTTAACATCTAAATTGTTAAAATTAAGTATTTGTTAGGTTTTAAAGGTCATTTTGATAGTTCATAGCAAGTTCTGCTCCACTCGTTTGTGTTTTCTTGTCCATGACATGAAATTAGACTAAACATCTAGGGGGAGGAGCTCTATCTGTGGGATTGTTCACTACTTGGGGTTGGACTCTGAGATCTGTTCCTGCCCTACTAACACACTCCTTCCACTCAGTGACTTTTCACACAATTTTGAGCATTTGGATACTAATAGATAGGGATTAAGATTAAAATCTACATAATGTTTATCTAATTACACTTTTTAGAATAACTTTTCTTTTATGGAGATGAAATTTTCTATCAAAGTACTATGGGTCACAGTGAAACATCAGAAAATGACCAGTACTGTTGTGGCGAAAGGGGTTTTGGGCCAAAAAACCCTACCATCATCTTAGAGGTTTCTCCAGAAGCTACACACACACACACACTGAGAGACAAACATCTTATATAATGAGATTGGTAAACATATTGTGAAATCGTCTTGGCCGAGGGTCCAGACACTAGTCATAACAAGGAGGTCCGGAGGGCGGACCCCACTGTGTCCGGTATAAAGTCAATGTGAATTCTGTAAGACTTTGATGATGCTGATGCTGTGACATCGGTAGGATTGCTTTGTGAATTACCTGCTGGGCTTCGACCCACAGTTAATAAAATCCATCAACCCGTTGAACTGGTCTGGGTTCACTAATTTCCAGTCGACAACATTCTTCAATAGTACTTTGACAAACAATTTTCTGGGTTACAACAGTCATCACAACAAATGTTTGGTTTAAGAAAAAGGCAGAGTCGCTTCTCTCCCCTCTACTGTTATCACTCTCGCCCTATGAGCAGCCTGATTCAGGAGAGTATGGAAGGCTGGATCGCTGATGACAGGTAAGATCCTGACTCAAACCCTGGGACAACCTAAGACAGGCACAGTCACGATTACTTGACCTAAGTCCCGTGAAAAGATTTTTTTGTTGTTTTCTTGTCATTTTCTTGTCCGTTATTGAATATATATATAATATAATTTTCTAACTTTGATTTGAAAAGCAATGACGAGGCTTGATACATTTTCATTAGCGCTGATGGCAGTGAGATCATGATCTATGAAGGATTATACAGTAGTGATAATTGATAATAAAATTAAAATGATTGATTTTAAGAGTCCGACTCTAGAGTTCATTTGTTAGTACGATTCAAACCTATAGTTTAAGCATGTGTGTCATTTATGGACAAAAAATATTTTGAAAGAACTATAAGAGCTTAGAATATTTTTTGGAAACTTTTGATGATTGTTGATTTGATGATTGCTTTAAAATAGTTCATTTCTAAACTTAAACTGGAAATAACTGATTATAAATTTGATTTGAGTAAAGTTTAAGAAATAAAAAAATAAAAAAAACCTTTCTGAGTCGATCAGTGGATAAATTAATTGAAGAAAGAACATTTGAAAGAAACAACCGCTTCATATTTGAATCCTCAGTTTGGTCAGATGATACCTGCATTTGACTGACTTACAAACATGACATGATGTAGACAAAACACTTTGCAGCTGCAGTGGATCAGACTTTGTGTCTATGTGTCTGTGTGTCTATGTGAGTGCCAGGATGAATCAAGTGCAAGAACATGAGAGCATGTGTGTGTGTGCACTGAGAGAAAGAAGCAATTTACACTAATACATACCGGCATGTGATACGTGCATGTGCATGATTCATTTGATCAATGTTTTGATATTTTGACTAATGAAGTGAACAGTTAAGATTTATTCTTAAAGGTTCGAGGAATGCTGCACTTCAAGTGAGGTGAAGAAAAGCCCTCGTAAATCTCTTCCTTCCCTAAGGACGCAGGAGTTGGGACACAGCTGGCAGCATGGACGATGGACTACCTCACCAACAGGCCGCAGTATGTGAGGCTGCAGGACTGCAGGTCTGAGGTGACCATCTGCAGCACCGGGGTGCCTCAAGGGACAGTGCTGTCACCTTTCCTTTTTTCCCTCTACACGGCGGACTTTACCTATGACTCCAGCAGCTGTCACCTCCAGAAGTTTTCCGACGACTCGGCCATCGTGGGCTGCGTGTCTGGGGGGGGCGAGCTGGAGTACAGGTCAGTCATCAAGGACTTTGTTGACTGGTGTGAGAGCAACTACCTTTGCTTAAACACCGGTAAGACAAGGGAGATGGTGATTGACTTCAGGAAAAAGTCCCCACCACATCAACCGGTGAGCATCCAGGGCTCGGACATTGAGCTGGTGGACAGCTTCAAATACCTGGGTGTTCACCTCAACAATAAACTGAACTGGTCCACACACATCAACGCCGTGTATAAGAAGGGCCGAAGTCGCCTCCACCTCCTGGGGAGACTGAGGTCCTTCGGAGTGTGCAGACCACTTTTAAGGAACTTTTATGACTCCGTGGTAGCCTCTGCTATCCACTACGCTGTGGTCTGCTGGGGAGCAGGCAGCACGGACCGGGACAGGAAGAGACTGAACAGGCTGGTCACGAGGGCCGGCTCTGTCCTGGGCCGCTCGCTGGACTCGGTGGAGGAGGTGGGAGAGAGGAGGACACTCTCCAGACTCTCCTCCATCAGGGACAACGCTCTCCACCCACTGCACCTGACCGTGGAGGAGCTGGCCAGCTCCTTCAGTGGCAGGCTCAGGCACCCCCAGTGTAGGACGGAGCGTTATAGAAGGTCCTTCATCCCAACTGGTGTCAGGATATTTAACTCTCTACTTTAAATATCCTGATGCTAATCCGTAGCGTGTTTTTCTTCTTGTGTGCTTTTTATTTTATTTTTTTTCCGTTTTTTATTTCTATTTTATTTTATTTTTATTCTATTTTATTTTGTTAATAGTGTCAATTTCTAATTTTGTAAATAATTTGTATATTTTTAAGATCGTTTTTATTTTATTTTGTATTATCTCTTGTACTATTTCTTTCTCCTTGCACTTTATTTTCTTCCAACTGCGCTGTTGTGAAAGTGTGTTTCCCCTCTGGGGATGAATAAAGCCTTTCTATTCTATTTCTATTCTATTCTAATCCTGTGTGTGTTAGAGTGAAGGAGACCGTTCACCCCCAAACGTTTTCTTTGCAGGCTCCATTTCACATATCAATGATAAAATGTGTTTTAATAACAGTGTTAGTTTCCAATGATGACTTGAGTTCTCCAGGAACAGAAGCAAGAATACATCTGTCAGTTGTTTGCTGGTCTAGAGACCTTGTTGAGTGTGTTGTGTCTCATGATATTGTGATAATGTGTAACTGTCTTTTCCTTTGTGATGAACATTGTGCGCTTGCGAAATAACCTTCAATCTTATAAAGAAATGATTTGCAGCACTGTTAGGTTCAAGTGTGGGACCTCCAGGACTAAGGTAAGATCAGAAATTCATAACGAGAAAATATTTTTGCCTACATGAGCAGTTTTTTCGCTTGTCCTGAGTCTTGAGCCCACATGAACTGGGGCGCTCAGGGAAGTTTCCATTTCTTCCGATCAAAGAGGTGCTGCATGGAATCCTGCGCCTCAACCAAGCGATCCTGTCCCTCATTGAGAGTTTGGTTATCTCATTAAATCAGCTCAATTCACTTGATGAACTAACAAAGCTTGGGAGCCCACAAACGACATTGGTAGCTCGCTTGAGTACTCTTTCAATGACTCAATTTCAATGAAGACAATTCACTTGTAATGCTGCCTTTCTGACACACTTGGTAATTCACTATTGAGGTTTCTTGTTGTACATGCAGGACATACATAGACCCTATAATTATAATCACCTGTCGTATCGTAGTGCAGCACCGTGCAGCGTCTCTCTCGCTCCAAGCAGAACAATCTTTTTTTCTTTTTGTTCGCCTTATTTCTGGAGCATCCGTGAACATCTACATTTATTTTTGGACCAACATCCTTCGAAGTCGAATCGGGCCGAGGACAAGTCTGGAAAACTTCCCGGTGAGCGTATTCGTCAAACTTTCCCCTCACTATGTCTTATTCTGAATTTTTGTCTGAGTTCCCTGAGTTCTTGACCAGCCTGGTGCTTAAATCAGTTAAAGTGATTATTGTTGGTGACTTTAACATCCATGTTGATATGGTCCATGATAGCTTAGCTAACAGGTTTAACTCTATCCTGGAGTCATTTGGTTTCTCTCAGTATGTACATGAACCAACTCACTGCTTTAAGCACACATTAGACTTTGTCCTAGCATACGGACTTGAAATTAAAAATGTTATTGTCTCTCCTCAAAATTCAGTTCTTTCCGACCATCAATTAATAACCTTTGACTTCATTTTAAATGAGCCAAGTCTACAGAACAGGAGCACTCTCAAAAGATGTCTGTCTGAAAGTGTCGTTACTAAGTTTATGGAAATAATTCCCTCTGTGCTCAGTAAAACGCCTAGCCTCAGTGTGTCAAGAAACTCTACCCATAGTCACCCAGACATTGATAACTTTGTGGGCAGTTTTACAGACTCGTTGCACAATACGCTTGACTTAATCGCACCACTAACAAAAAAGGCTGTTAACAGAAGTAGTCTTGCTCCCTGGTATACTCAGGAAACACGTAAATTAAAACAGGTTTGTAGACGACTAGAGAAGAAATGGCGTTCATCAAAACATAACGAATTCTACCAGGACTGGCAGGATAAGTTAAAAATATATAAGGCATCTCTTCGGAAAGCCAGAGCCAGCTACTACTCATCACTTATAGAAGCAAATAAGAATAACCCCAAGTTCTTATTCAGTACTGTAGCCAGGCTGACACGGAGCCATCAGTCCATTGAGTAGTCCATCCCTCCTCATCTCAGTAGCAATGACTTTATGAACTTTTTTAATGAAAAAATTGTAACTATTAGAGGAAAGATTCAAGACCTCCTAGATTCGTCTAATTCAACCAGTGCAGCCTCACCGGTCACATACTTTGACTCCTTTCTACCAGTGAGTCCTCGACAGCTGTCCCAGGTTGTTTCCTCCTCAAAGTCCACAACATGTCTTCTCGATCCTATTCCCACATGGCTACTTAAAGAACTGTTCCCCTTACTTAGCACTTTCATACTTGACATTATTAACCTGTCAATAACATCCGGCTATGTGCCTCAGATCTTTAAAGTTGCAGTAATTAAACCTCTGCTTAAAAAACCCACTCTCGATCCAGAGGTCCTCACTAACTACAGGCCTATCTCTAATCTAGTATTCATTTCAAAACTTCTGGAGAAAGTGGTAACGAGTCAGCTCTGTGATTATCTCCAGGACAATGATCAATTTGAGGTGTTTCAGTCTGGTTTTAGGGAACACCACAGCACAGAGACCGCCCTGGTAAAAGTAAGTAACGACCTACTGATGGCCTCTGATCAGGGCCATGTCTCAGTTCTTGTTCTTTTAGATCTCAGTGCTGCATTTGACACTGTCGACCACCAAATCCTTCTACAGAGGCTAGAAAACCATTTAGGCATTCGTGGAACTGCTCTTAACTGGTTTAAATCTTACCTGTCGGATAGAACGCACTATGTACATGTCAACCACCTCTCATCGACACACACTAAGGTCAGCTATGGTGTCCCACAAGGTTCTGTTCTTGGTCCAATACTATTCACAATCTATATGCTCCCACTAGGGGACTTGATTAGAAGACACTCTATACATTTTCACTGTTATGCTGATGACACCCAACTTTACCTGTCCATGAAGCCAGATGAAAGAATTCAGCTAACACAATTACAGTCCTGTATCACAGATATCAAGTCATGGATGACCAAAAACTTCCTCCTACTGAACTCGGAAAAGACTGAGGTTTTACTAGTTGGTCCGCAACATCTCAGACAATTATTAACTAATGATCTAGCTTTACAAAATGGACTTGCTCCTGCTACTAGCACCACTGTAAGGAATCTGGGTGTATGCTTTGACGAGGACTTATCATTTAACTCACACATAAAACAAATCTCACGGACTGCTTATTTCCACCTTCGTAACATTTCAAAATTAGGCATTTCCTTCCTTTAGATGCTGCTGAGAAGCTCATCCATGCTTTTGTTACCTCCAGGCTGGACTATTGTAACTCTCTTCTGTCAGGCTGTTCTAAAAAGTCTCTCAGAACTCTTCAGCTCATTCAGAACTCTGCAGCTCGTGTCCTGACTAAGACTAAGAGGCGCGAACACATTTCCCCTGTACTGTCTTCCCTACATTGGCTTCCTGTAGAATTTAGAATACAATTTAAAATCCTTCTCCTAACCTATAAAGCCTTACATGGTCTAGCACCAACATACATTAAAGATTTAATCCAAACTTACCAACCCTCAAGGACCTTACGATCCCTAAACTCTGATCTACTAGTTATACCACAAATCTCTAAATGTAGATTCGGAGCCAGGGCCTTTAGTTTTCAAGCCCCTCTACTGTGGAACAAACTACCGGCTTCAGTCCGGAGGGCAGACACCCTCTCTATGTTTAAAAAATAATCTTAAAACCTTACTTTTCGATAAAGCCTATAATTAACTTGACTGTTTATCTCTAGCTGTCATAACTAACAAAACTGTTTATCTTAGCTGCTATAGGCTGAGAATGCTGGAGGAGTTTTAGTTTTAGTCTTAGACACCGAGCTCTGTATATCCTTCTTTTCTCGCCGGGGCCGTTCTGGCTTGGCCGGTTCGGGTGTGGGGGTCCGGCGGGTGGGGCCTGTGGGTGCCTTGGGCCTGGTGGTGGTCCTCGGTCGTCCTCGCCTGTGCTCGCCCTCTCGCGCCCCCGGTGGTGGTCCGCCTTCTCGCTGGTGTTTGGGGTCGGCTCTGGTGGTTATCTCGCCTGCCGGGTCCTGGTCTCCCGCAGGTTCCTGCCGCGGCTTGGGCCCCTGTGTCTGGATCTGCTGTGCTAGGTATGTGCCCTCTGGCCTGGCTATTTCATCCAGGGATCCACCTCCAGAGCTGTTGCTGATCCAGGGATCCACCTCCAGAGCTGCCGCTGATCCAGGATCTTCACCACGTCATCAGATCCCGAGTTTTCTCCAGCACCCCCATGGACCCTCCTACACTCTCCTCTTTTCTCTCACTATATCCTCCCTCACTCCTCTCCTTATCCATCTGTCTACCCCCCCATCCTTCCTCCCAGCCGGTCAAAGCGGCAGGCCGTCAACAATGAGTCGGGTTCCGCTCGAGGTTTTTCCTCGCCATTGCTCACTGTACAGCTCACTGTACAGTGTTTTGTTTCTTGCTCTTTGTTGAATTGCTGGGATCTATTTTTCCTTAATCAACTGTAGTCTTATTTCAACTGTATAGTGTCTTGAGATAACTTTGTTATGATAAGACACTTTAAATAAAATTGAATTGAATTGAATTGAATTGAATTATAATTAAACTCCAGAAAATAGTTATTAGAATAATTAACAAAGCTTCCCATTAGCCAAACTACTAATTAATAACTTCTGGTTCTAAATAAAGTCTGACATGAACTGGGGCGCTCAGGGAAGTTTCCATTTCTTTCGATCAAAGAGGTGCTGCATGGAATCCTGCGCCTCAACCAAGCGATCCTGTCCCTCATTGAGAGTTTGGTTATCTCATTAAATCAGCTCAATTCACTTGATGAACTAACAAAGCTTGGGAGCCCACAAACGACATTGGTAGCTCGCTTGAGTACTCTTTCAATGACTCAATTTCAATGAAGACAATTCACTTGTAATGCTGCCTTTCTGACACACTTGGTAATTCACTATTGAGGTTTCTTGTTGTACATGCAGGACATACATA
>JACEEU010000936.1:0-28943 GCA_016630915.1 Callionymus lyra
AAGCGTAATCTGAAATTTGTTGAATAAGAAATGCCATAATGCAGGTGGAATTGAATAAGCAAATACAGATAAAATACAAGTTGAAGTTTGAGGGGAAAACAAAACCTGCGGAGGGCGAACATGTGCAAAACTCTCTGGTGGAACCAACATTCTGGCTTGTGTTGCCGGTGGGACATAATTCACCTGAACACCCACTAGAAAGCCATGGTATAGATGTCAGTCTCTCTCACCTGCTCCTGACAACAGGACGTGACCTCAGCTCCTGATCACCACGGAGATGCAACTGGTAGAAAAAAGTACTTTTAATGAGAATTATGTTTGCTCCTGAGTGTTAATAGTTGATTTAGATACTTTGGTTTAAGCTAATTTAAGCTTGCAGTATGTAAGTAAGTCATTTTTATTTGTATAGCGCTTTTCCAGACCAGGGTCACAAAGAGCTTAAACAATCAAAACAATAGTCAATAAAATATAGTTTACACTTAAAACCGAGTGTTTAAGCGCTTACTTAAATAGTTCTTAAAGCTTTGTTTAAAAAACAAGTTAAATTAACATTTTATTTAAGAGAACTTATGACATTTATTGAAATGTATTAAAACTAATGCATGTTTTTGTTTTAAAGGTTATCAACCTGTTCTTTACTGACTATTATATTCTGAACTGGAGTCCTCAACATAAATCATCAAGAAAATAAAAACAAAAAACGAGAATCGAGTTGTCCTTTGTATCCTTCAACAAGTGGTCAAGCCGTTTTTCAAGTTTGGGCTGAGTTGTAGTGTTGTGTCGTTCGCGTACGATTCGAATCTTTTGAGTGAACGTACTGTTCCTTTCTCGGTTCAGTTGAACTCAGCCGCAACCGTGCCGGTGGAAGGGATTCCATGACTCACTGAACCCTTGGCGTCAGGGAACGACAGAACATTTAGTTTTTATGTTGGCATATCTCAATTTAATATTTGTTTTTGCACTAGACTTAAACAAGGCCTTTTTATTTTATTGTTGATTGCAATTAAGTTTATATTACATTTTATTTTATATTTTAGTGCAATAAAACATATTTAACAACCAAGAAATTTAGTCACACTTTATTTGTTTATTGGACAGGCTGGAAACACACACACTGGGATAGTAACAGAATCTCTACTACAGCTGCAATGTTTGTTTGTGAACGTCTACGCACAAGAGTCTGTCACAATATGTGTTTGTAACCCAGCTGTTTATTTTGTGTTTTATGTTTCAATGATTTTCACTGGAATAATTGAATGTAGCAAGATGGCGCCGACAGGACGGCGACTTTAACAGCAGCTCCGAGTGTTTTTTGGGTTTATTACTTTTTTCCGAGGTTTGCCTCTGTCTTTTCAAACTTTTCTTTTCATCATACTGTCTCTTTAAGACTCGCGGACAGTTTTCTATAAAATTGGAAACTTTCAGTGAAAAAGGAAAAGTTTTTCATCGCTTTTTTCTGGTGCGCAACGGGCGTCCTGCGCGCGTAATGGCCATCGTCTACAGTCGGGATCAGCTGCTGGCGCTGCGTTTCTCCGCGGTGCGGCCGGAGGAGCGACCCATCATCCCCCGGGATATTATGAAGCGGAGACGGGGACGCCGCCCGGAGTTAAACGCCGGGAGCTGAGGAGAGCTTATCGACCGGCGCTGCCGTCCGTCGTCATGGGCAACGTGAGATCTCTGCCAAACAAGATGGACGAACTCGCTGGCGGCGACCAGGTTCGACCCGGAATATCGACGGTGCAGTATGCTGATGCTCTCTGGAGACGTGGCTGAACCAGAACCACACGGACGCGATTGCTGCGCTGGATGGATTCTGCTTATTACGCGCGGACCGGACGGAGATGAGCGGGAAGAGAAAGGGCGGAGGACTGGCAGTGTTCGTCAACGAGAAGTGGTGCCTTCCCAGGCACGTTACTTTAAAGGTTCAACACTGCTGTCCTGACATTGAACTTTGGCGCTGAGTCTGAGACCTATCTACTTGCCACGGGAGTTTTCACATGTTGTCGCGGTGCTTGTGTACATTCCACCGTCGGCGAGCGCGGAGGCAGCATGTGACGTCATCACTGGAGTAGTGAACGGGTTACAGACTCAGAGCCCTCAGGCCCTCTTTATCATCTCCGGTGATTTTAATCACGCATCTCTTTCTTCCTGTCTGCCCAAATTCATGCAGTACGTCACTTGTGCCACCAGAGACAATAACACACTGGACCTTTTCTATGCGAACACTAAAGACGCTTATTTATCATCCCCCCTTCCTCCTTTGGGACGAGCTGACCACTGTCTGGTCCATCTCCTACCTGTTTACAAGCCACTTGTGAGCAGGCAACCAGCAGTGACTCGCTCAGTCAAGAAGTGGTCTGAAGAAGCTGAGGAAGCTCTGCAGGTCTGCTTTGAGACCACGGACTGGAGCATCTTCAGTGAGTCCCACAAGGAGGATATTGACGGACTAACTTCATGTGTCACGGACTACATAAACTTCTGTGTGGAGAGCATTGTACCAACAAGAACTGTACGATGCTTCTCCAACAACAAACCCTGGATCAATCCTGATATAAAGGCTCTCCTAAAGGAGAAGAAGAGAGTCTTTAGGTCAGGAAACAAAGAGGATCTGATGGCAGTCCAGAAGGAGCTGAGAAGAAAGATCAGGGAGGGAAAGGGGGAGGTACAGGAGGAGGATGGAAGAGAGTCTGGCCAACAACAACACCAGAGATGTCTGGAGAGGTTTGAAATCCATATCCGGACATCAGACCAGGCTCTCTGTAGCAGCGGGGGATAAAAATTGGGCCGACAACTTAAACAGTTATTTTTCAAGGTTTGAGGTGTCGGCTCCCCCTGCTCAACCATTCACACCTCTACACTTACCTTCTCCTCTCCCCGAGCTTGTATTGTTTCAGCCCCCCCGCTGACTCCACAGGGGACAATGCCCCCCATCCCAGCCTGTCCCTCACACCTCTCCAGGTGAGAAATCAGCTTAGGAGAACCAAGACAACAAAGGCCCCTGGACCAGACGGCATCGGTGGCAAAGTACTCAGGACGTGCTCTGACCAGTTAAGTGAAATTGTTGGACTTCTGTTCAACATGAGCTTGACCCTGGGAAGAGTTCCACTACTGTGAAAGACGTCCTGTGTGGTACCGGTGCCGAAGACTCAGCACCCTAAGAATCCCAGCTGCTACAGACCTGTGGCCTTGACATCCCACCTTATGAAGGCTCTGGAGCGGCTGGTCCTTAGTTACCTGAGTCCTCTGGTGCGCTCCTCCATGGATCCGTTGCAGTTTGCCTACCAACCTGACATCGGCGTGGAGGACGCCATCATCTTCCTTCTCCACCGAGCACTTTCTCACCTGGAGTTGCCTGGAAGCACTGTGAGGATCCTTTTCCTGGATCTAAGCAGTGCGTTCAATACCATCAGGTCAAACATCCTGAGGGACAAGCTGGAGCTGTCTGGAGCGGACACTCACCTCACGGACTGGATTGTGGACTACCTCACCAACCGTCCACAGTTCGTGAGGACCCGGGATGGTGTTTCGAGGACTGTACTGTGCAGTGTAGGGGTCCCCCAGGGAACAGTGTTAGCACCGTTCCTCTTTTCACTGTACACTGCAGACTTCCAACACCTGTCTCCCACCAGTCACCTGCAGAAGTTCTCGGACGACTCCGCCATCGTCGGCCTCATTAGGGACGGGGATGACGGGCCGTACCGGGGACTTGTCCAGGACTTTGTTGACTGGTGCCTGGAAAACCACCTTCAGATCAACTCCAGCAAAACTAAGGAGTTGATCGTGGATTTCCGGCGGTGTCCCTCCATCTCCCCCTCACCACTGAACATCCAGGGACAGGACATTGAGATTGTCACGACTTACAAGTTCCTGGGTGTTCACCTCAACAACCGCTTGGACTGGGTGGATAACACTGCTGCTCTTTATAAAAAAGGGCGGAGTAGACTCTACCTGCTCCGGAGGTTGAGGTCGTTTGGTGTCCGGGGGCCGCTCCTGAAGTCATTCTATGACTCAGTAGTGGCCTCTGCCATCTTCAACGGTGTGGTCTGCTGGGGGAGCAGCATGACAGCAAAGGATAGGGCTAAACTGGACAGCCTTATTAAGAAGGCCAGTTACGTCCTAGGGCGCCCCCTGGATCCTGTGGAGGAAGTGACTGGAGGGAGGATGCGGAGCAAGCTGGGCTCCATGAGGAGGAACTTGTCTCACCCTCTCCAGCACACACTGAGGGCATTGAGGAGCTCCATCAGTGATAGGATGCTCCATCCCCGGTGTGTGAGGGAGAGGTACCGCAGGTCTTTCCTCCCTGCTGCCATCAGACTCCACAACAAAAACACACCTAGATAACTATTTAACTGCACCTCTTGTTATTTATGTAAATATGATTGTGTAAATATTATATAGCGCAGATTTATCTTTTATTCCATTTAGATTTTATTTCTCGTTTTTATTTCTGGGTGTTTTTATTTCTCGTGCTGCTGTTAAACCGAATTTCCCCTCGCGGGACTAATAAAGGTTTTCTGATTCTGATTCTGATTCTGATTCTGATCCCAGCTGTTATTAGTACGGCGCCGCCACTATTAACCTCAGACTCTCCCGCTTCGCTCCCCGAACCAAGGGGAGGACTCGCAGAAGATGGAAGGCAAACAGTAGCCGGCCGGCCAACTCAAGTGGGCCAAAGCGTCCACGCCTGAGTATAAACCTCAACACCCCCACTCGACCTTATCTCCTACTGCCTTTTACAGGGAAAAACAATTCAAATGCAGTATTTGCATACATCGTCTAAAACCTTCCCCGATCTCGTGCCGAACATATGTGCAAAGGTTTTCAACTTGAGCTTAGTGGGTGGTTTTGTAAAAATATCCGCACATTTTCATTGTCATTTTTCTTGAAACATAGTCCCTGTTTAGCTGTACCTTTCAGATACCCCAGTACATTTTTCTCTGTACACTAATGTTCCTCTGAGGGTTCAGAAAATTCTCTGAAAGCTTGCTGACCACAAAACTTATATCTGGTCTCGTGCATGTGGCTCAGCTTCTCTCAATTTTTCTGGATTCACTCATCTTGTCTATATCTTCTGAATAATCAAGTTTAGTCTCACATGGGTTTCTCTTGGTTTGCAATTTTGCATTTTAAATCTTTCTAGTATTTTGTTCACACGTCTTTTCATTTTAAACCTTTCTGGGAGTGTGCACTTGACTTTACCCAGTACGTTTCCATTGTTTGCAGCCAGGATCAAATCATTAACCCACAATATTATGATGACTTTTTCCTCAGTGTTCTCTTTCACGTACAAACTATGATCGGCAGGATTCTGCTTGAAATCATGTTCCTTTAAATATGCATGTAACAAAGTGTTCGAATTTCTCCCAGACTGCTTGAGTCCATGCAGAGACTTTTTTAACCTGCATACAGGTTCTACGTCATTGGTGCTCCGCCCTCTAACGGCTTCGCTATTGGTTTACCCCGAGGCACCGCCTCGTCTCTGAGAAAGCTTAATGAACTCGCCACCCAGCAGGGGGCAGTCCACTTCCTATAAAGGCGGGAAGCACCCGCCGCACTTTCTCCTTTTTCAACTCAGCGAGAAAGCTCCTGACAGTGGAATGTAATGATGGCGAATGAATATTGAAGTGAACCATGTGTGCACGAAGACTCCCTGAAGAGGAGACACACATGTCTGCTTCGTTTGCCTAGAGGCCCAAATCACACGTGATGATTATGTGGCCTTCCGAGCGCTTCCCACGGCTTTTGACAGTGTTGGGAGGCGTTCGAGGCTTGTCGACCCACGCCGCCTCAGATCATGATTATGATCAACACAGGACTGCCATGTTGTTTAAGAAAACAACATGGCAGTCCTGTGAGCTGCACTCGACAAGCTCACGTTCCAACGTGTTGGGCCCTGATGAGTCGAGCTGAGTCGTCCATCGATCATGAACAGACGTCGACGAGGAGGACGACTGGCTCGCTGCATGGAGTCGACCATGAGGTATGCGAGAGCGATCAGGTAAGTATCTCTTGCAGGCCACATGGCCCTCCTGCAGCGCACTCGACGGGTTCACTTGAGAGGTGTTAGTGTGCATGTGGCTCCGCCTGTGAGTGTGACGTATTCACAGGCGTCATTAGAGACTTTCGCCGCTAATGCTAAGCTAACATGCTCCGCCGTTCATAGACGGCGAGAGTTTCCCTCTCAGAACACAGTTCGGAGGAGGTTTTAAACCCCTTCGTCCGGGTCATGCCGAGACTGTAATAACGGAGTCTGTCCACACGAATGAAGGGCAGACTCAACCATGTGCTTTGTTTCCAGATAAGCAAATGTCCACGAGACCGGCTTGATCAGCTGTGTTTACTTCACTTCCGTGTTGACATGCGCTGACGGGGTTTGACCGCCGATGAGCGTTGTCAAAAAAATCCCGGCGCCATGGATGACGTCACGTTTGGCGGAGAAACGTCATGGATGACGTCACGTTGGCGGAGAAACGTCATGGATGACGTCACGTTTGGCGGAGAAACGCCATGGAACGGACGCACCATTGAGAGGAATGGCCCGGCAGGAGGCGGCGCAGCTCCGCCATCACCTGCATGGGCGTGATGACGAGGCGCGACGGGGATACGCGGAGACGGAGATCCCGTTCGTCGGCATCATCATCTGGTGCTGGGGGGAAGCGTCACCAGAGACCAGCCACCCCAGCAGCACCAACAACATCGGCAACAGCGGCGGCGTGCGACGAGTGAGCGTCGCCAAGATCCGCAGCGCGAGCCGGGGAGCCAGCAGCCGCAGCAGAGTCGACGGCCGAGGGCTCCTCCCCCCTATTCATTCAAGGGAATGTGTCGGGAATAAAACAAGAGAACGTATGACGTTTCTGTGGTTCGTTCTGAGAGATGTTAGTAGTGTGCATGTGGCTCCGCCTGTGAGTGTGACGTATTCACAGGCGTCATTAGAGACTTTCGCCGCTAATGCTAAGCTAACATGCTCCGCCGTTCATAGACGGCGAGAGTTTCCTCTCAGAACACAGTTCGAAGGAGGGTTTAAACCCCTTCGCCCGGGTCATGCCGAGACTGTAATAACGGAGTCTGTCCACACGAATGAGGGGCAGACTCCAACCACATGTGTTTTGTTTACAGACGAGCAGAGGTCCGCGAGACCGGCTGAGTCAGCTGTGTTTACTTCCGCGTCGACCAGCGCTCGTGCCCGACAGAGCTTGACAGCGGAGGTGAGTGGAACTAGTCCAGACATGTCTATGTTGACCGGAGGTTGTTCCTTCCCCCACAGCGCTGTCTACAAGCACTGGCACCGTGGAGGACGTCACGTTTGGCGGCGGAGAAACGCCATGGAACTGACGCAACCTGGTGTTTTTACGCGCGAGTTTCTCGCCGTCCTGAGACCAGGCGAGGGCGAAGAACTTCCGCCCCGTCTGGTCGATCAACTGGAGAGGTGCGTGGCGGTCGGATCTCACGAGTGACGAGCAGGTCTGGACCGCCAGCGGAGCTTGAGAATGTACGGGACCGGGTGAGTGATGCGGTGCCGACGCGCGCGCGACCTAACTCACTTCAGCTCCGGGTTAATTCTCCAGCACATTCCTCCACATCGCGGGTTTTGTCAGCTCCGGTGACACTAAGAAGTGCTCAGGGAGTTGGGAAGACTTCCGGGGGGGGAAGGGAACACGCACGACGCGCATCTGAGGTGTCTCACGCGCACTTGCGCGCTTCTCCCACAGAGCCGGTTTTATGTATGAGAGTGGGGGTTCTAGTGAATCCAACTCGAGTACATGCTCTGTGGATTCAAGAGATAGAGACGCGGCTTGTGTGATGCCCTTTTCGTCATCTCCCGCTGGTGTTCAGACAGGTCCTTGGACCCCAGCTCTTGTTTGGTCTCCGCTATCCTGTCTTTCCTGCAACATTTGCTGGATAACGGGCGGACTGTGGCGACACTGAGAGTGTTCGCATCAGCCATAGCGACGAGGCATGTCGGTTTTGAGGGTGCTTCGGTTCGCGCCCACCCCTTGGTGGCGCGTTTCCTGCGGGGTGCCTGCAGGCTTCGACCTCCTGCAAGGCCTTCCAGCCCTCAGTGGGATCTCCAGTTGGTACTGGACTCTCTCACAGGCCCGACCTTCGAGCCTCTTGACCAAGTCCCACTGGATATCTTGTCTTTCAAGGTATCGCTCCTTCTGGCACTAACAACCACGAAGAGAGCAAGTGAGCTTGTGCCCTCTCCATTAACCCTGAGTGTCTTCCTTTGGCGTCGAGGAGTCTTCGGTGTCTTTGCGTCCTAACCCAGCGTTCCGCCCGAAGATTCTGAGTTCCTTGTTCCGGGCGACGACCTTCACGCTGCGGGCCTTTCACCCGCCGCCCCACTCGGACCCGGGTCAGGAACGTCTCCACCTGTTGTGTCCAGTGAGGGCGTTGGCCTGTTACTTGCGGCGGGTGGCCGTGTTTGGGCGCTCTGATGCCCTCTTTGTCTGCCACGGTAGATGCCGACGGGGAGAGGCGATCTCCCCCCCAGAGGTTCTCTCATTGGGTGAGATCGGCCATTATCCGGGCCTACCGAGCAGCGGGTGGATCCGCTCCTAGCGGTCTGAGGGCACATTCCACCCGTGGCGTGGCAGCCTCAGTGGCTCTTTTGCGGGGTGTGGCAGCAGAGGATATCTGCTCAGCTGCTTCTTGGGCGTCCACGTCTACCTTGCTAAGGCCTATCTCTTCGACGTGACGGCGGGATCAGTAGCTCATACGGTTTTGAGCGCTGCTGTGCCCCCCCTCGAGGCCCACGGCTCCAGTGGACTTGGATCCTGGGCCGGTGGGGCCCTAGCGATGCTGCTTCAGGAGCGGCGTCCAGCTGGGGGTACATTTATCCTGTCAGGCTTCGCCTTTTGGGTAAACCAATAGCGAAGCCGTTAGAGGGCGGAGCACCAATGACGTAGAACCCCTGAGTTATCTATCATAACCTCAGGTTCTACGAGTTGGTGCGAAGCCCTCTAACCTCATCGCCCAGCGGCCACCCTTCTCGCTGAGTTTTCAGTTGGAGAAAGTGCGGCGGGTGCTTCCCGCCTTTATAGGAAGTGGACTGCCCCCTGCTGGGTGGCGAGTTCATTAAGCTTTCTCAGAGACGAGGCGGTGCCTCGGGGTAAACCAATAGCGAAGCCGTTAGAGGGCTTCGCACCAACTCGTAGAACCTGAGGTTATGATAGATAACTCAGGGGTTTTTCACCCGTTTCAGATTTCTTCTCAAAACCTTGTGGTTGCTCCATGTAAAGTTCACAGTACAATAGGTGCATGCAGGTGTGCAGTTTTAAAAGCCATCTGCTGTAATATCAGAATTTCTTGAGCTGCCTTCTGCATTACCACTCATACACTTGTCATGTCTGCTGTGGGTGAAAATGTCTCGTCATAGTCAGTTCCTTCTCTTTCACTCATAACAATTTGCTACATATGTTACTTTATATCGGTCTGTTCAATCTATTTCACTTTTTAAGTGTACACCCTTGACTTAGACAGGGCGGCCATCTTGGTACAGTGCCACTCACTCCTACAGTGAAATAGTCACGTCTAAAGAGAATGAAAAGCAAGTGAACCTCATCTAATGTCATGCTCCAAGTGTCATAAATCATAAATATTTACGGTATATTGTTTTCATATTTTATTATTCTGTTAGCTTCTCCGTGTTCACGTCAGGTTTAACTTGTACGGCTTATATGTACTTGATGTGGCTATTCTTAAGCTAGTGCTATGAAGTCACTTTACAGGTTAAGTGTTGTGGTTCGGAGCTACACTATTAAAAAAAAAAAGTGTTCTGAAAGTCGTGAAAGGATCTAGTTCACCTCACCACACCTCTGATGGTAAAACAGGTTTGGTTTGTTTGTTGAGTTCCTTCTGCTTCAGCAGAACATTTATTGTTTGCTTTTCTGCTCTGTGATGTGTGTGGTAACTATCCAGCCCGTGTGAAATCCCTTTTTGCTTGTGTCACAGATTTTACGACACTGGGAGTAAATTGGAGCCATTAGTGACCCTGGAAACTCTTGTAAGAACCACTGAGAGTCAGACTTGCAACTTTAGCTCTAAACTGAAGACAACATGTTTTGCCCTCTTATGATTTCAGCTTTGTTTGTTTCATTTTCTAAATAATTCTTAATTTAACTTTCGTTCTGACTTGAAAATTAAAACGTTCAATTGTTAATGTATTTTGTTTATATTATTGTTATTGTTTACAATAGGAGTCAATAAATAATTTATTTTCTCTAGTGTGTGTGTGTGTGTGTGTGTGTGTGTGTGAGGTGGATTAATGTCCTTCTGTCCATAATAATTTTGTTTACTGGACCGATGGTACATGATTACTACTACTACTCATGATTTTACTTTTACCAGAAATCTTCGATTATGAAGAGGGACTCAGCTTTCAAATATTTCACTAATAAAGTATTTTACTGAAAAAGTAAATTGAGTAATAGGGACAGAAAACTTTTTAGATGGTCGAAAGTCAATCAGAAATACAGAGTTGTTTTTGACTTCCTGTTCCACGACATGCCATGGATCTCGAAAAGTCTATCAGAAATACAGAGTTGTTTTTGACTTCCTTTTCCACGACATGCCATGGATCTCGAAAAGTCAATCAGAAATACAGAGTTGTTTTTGACTTCCTTTTCCACGACATGCCATGGATCTCGAAAAGTCAATCAGAAATACAGAGTTGTTTTTGACTCTCTGTTCCTCTGTTCACATGCCATGCATCTCTATGCAATTGTTTTTCCTATAATCCCTCCTATCATTTCAGCTTTGTTTTTGTTTTTTTGTTTTCTAAATAATTCTTAATTTAACTTCCTTTAACCTTTTCTTTCCTAAAGCTGTCAGTCAACTGAAAATAGATCAGATTCAGTAGGATGATCTGTGATCATGTCTTTATGAAAATGGCAGATAAAATACATTAATACATTAAATTACTTACACATTACACAACAAAGAAGTCGCATGATTTATAGGAAAGGTATCTTGAATTCCTTTCGTTCCTCAGTTACTCGTCACTGACTTGACTGAACTCCTCCCCCCCGTCCTCCTCTATGCTATAAAGTCGATGTTCACGTCAATCAAACCAGAGATAAATAACCTTCATGAGGAAGTACAATATGTCAGCGGATCGTTTTCTCTGCCATGGCAGGAAAATGACTTTTCTGTGGATAGTTTTCTTCTCTGCGGGGGCTCGTGTGGCAGCAGGTACACAACTGACTTTTATTCTCATGCTTTTATTTTTAATAGAAATCTTATATCATGAAGAGGAACTCGGCTTTCAATTATTTCACTAAACAAGTATTTTAAATGTAAGTGAGTAATAGGAATAGAAAACGAATCAGAAATACTGAGTTGTTTTTCACTTCCTGCTCCACGACATGACGAACGGCAGATTGGATCTTTGCATGTTAATAACTCGGGAACACTAAGGTGTTGAATTACAAATCTCACCTCTTTCTAGTCAGAGTTATGTGCTGTATTTACTACGAGCATAATATTCCGTCGTATTGTCCTGATAAAATACACGGATCTCTATGCAGGCGGCAAGTGACGCAGCGTTTAAGGGACCGTCCTCCAATAAACGAATAGTGAAAAAGGGTGAAGTTCTTTTTTGTGTCTTTGTATCTCCTTAACTTTAAGTCATATGGTCACAATATTTATATGACTAATGAAGGACCTCACCACCCTCTTCATACCAATAGAGAAGGTCACTAGATGTTAATGATATAAAGATACTTTGTTGATCCCCGGTGGAGAAATTATTTTCTCTATTACTAAGTATAGAGACTAAGAACTTGTCCTCTGTGCTTGAAAAAGTCGGTGCTCACACCAACATACCATATTTGAATAATCTTCATGAGGAAGTTCAGTATGTCTTCAGCCACACCTTTAATGGTAACACAGGTCTTTGTATTTGTCAGTTGTTACTGCGTCACAAACCTGCCACGTAAAATGAACAGCAATGACAGTACTTCAACAGTTGGAGTCGTGAAAAAACAACAAGTCCATTCTGCCTCATCATCACATTTATTGTTTGTTTGTCTGTTCTGTGATGGACAGGTTTGGTAACTGGTATTTATTTAAAACTCACACTTCACTTGAGTCCTTACATCAACCAGAAATCCTGATTTCATAAACAATGACAATGAAGAGGTTTCACAACAAAGAAGTCACATCATTAATAGGAAACGTATTTTGAATTTGTTTGGTAATTTGATCCTCCATGACTGACTTGACTGAACTTGTCCTCTGTGCTTGAAAAGTCGATGCTCACGTCAACAGACCACATTTGAATAACCTTCATGAGGAATTACAATATGTCAGCGGATCATTTTCCCTGCCATGTCAGGAAAATTACTTTTCTGTTTATTGTTGTCTTCTCTGGGGGTGCTCGTGTGACAGTGTGGTACCAATAAGAAATACTGAGTTGTTTTATACTTCCTGTGCCACGACTTGACGAGTCAAGAGCCCTCCAAGGTCAATCAAATAAATACAGCTCCTGATAGCTGGAAACAACAACTTAAAGTGAAATAGTTTGAACATGAAAGCAGGTAGATTAACTAGAAACCAGAGATGAGGTGCAAGAGAATAACAAGGTACAGGTTTTTTTGGCCCCCGAACTAAACGCTTTGGTTTAACCACATAAGTAATAGACAAAGAAATGTAGGCGCAGCAATGAATGACATTTTATATTTAAGGAATAACTGCTGTTTGTTTCTTATAATGACGAGGGCACCTCATTACTGAGGCTCACCGCCCTCTTCATATCAATAGAGCACATAGAGAAGGTCACTAGATGATAATGATAGAAAGATACTTTATTGATCCCCACCTAGAAACTTTAATCAACTACTAATTCTACTACTTCTTCTACTACTAGTTTTACTTCTACTACAAATTCCAATATTTTTTTTCTTCTTTTTTCTTTTTTTCTTCTAAATGGTCTTCTTCTTCATTTTCTTCTTTTTTTTCTTCTTTGCAAAATGTTTAAGTTTATTTCAACTTTTTCACATCAGTCTTTCTCTTTCCTGCAATCATTTCTTCTATTACTTTGAAAGCTTGTAAAATGTTTTCTAGCATTTCAGTTGACAGATTCATCAGGTTCTTATGTAAATGAAATTCTTCTAGTTCAGAATGTTGTTTTTGGAGTTTGTTGAAAATGTCACACAGTCTTAAAATAATTTCGTTGACTTTAAAGGGTCTAAATAATCCAGTGAAGAGATAAAAAGTAAAGGCCAAATGAAAAAAATTGTCAAGACTTAAATTATATACCTCCAAAAAAATTTTGTGAAATACACAAAGTCAGAGAAACAAACTTATATGATCATGGGACCTTGGCAAAGCAGAGATCTATTGCAGATACTCCTTCAATTCTAACAAAATGGCAGATGCTAAGTGGCTTGTGAACACACCAATGGATGCCCCCTGGTGGTGGTTGATCTCCTACTTTGACTATTGTTATTTATTTTAAAGTTAAAAATACTAATTAATCAGGAAACAAGGAGGGGGAGAACACAGCCAGAGTTACTTCTCACCTCATGTGTGACTCCAACTTAAGAGTTTTACACACAAACATACACACACACTCATGGAAGTGAAATCAAGGTAAAGACATTAACTAATACAGTATCAACACTTCAAAGTGATGTTCCGGAAAATCAATGAATATTTTCTCTGTAACAATTTAAAAAACCTTCTTGTCAATGAAGATGTTTAGATGGAAATATTAACTTAGTCTTGTTGTTTCTGCAGAATTTCACTCTCTCTCCTATCATGAAGTCATGTCAGCTGACCAAAGGGTTGTGGATGGATTTGGGCACCATGTTCACTTTGTCCACTATAACGGCAATGGACCAGAACCCAGAGAAGACTGGATGAGACGAGTCTTAGACGTACATCGAGAGAAACATTTGAACACGTGGACTGATGATCTGCTGGTCCAGAAGATGATCTTAGAGAAGAAAACACAAGGATTAAACATAAGTCAAGGTAGGTAGAGAGAGACACGCACACCTGCACACAAACACACCTGCACACACACACAAGGAGGTGAAAGTTAATTTCAGCTTGTGTCTCTCAGGTGTTCACTTGATCCAGAGGATATCTAGATGTGAGTGGAATAATAAGACTGGAGAGGTCAGAGGTTATCATTTGTTTGCCTACAATGGAGAAGACTTCATTAAGTTCTACATTGAGGACAAACAGTGGTTTACTCGACATTCAGAAGATGAAGACATCGCACGTGATCTGAACTCAAGAGTTGATCTGAACCAACAAATCCACGACTATTTTACTCAGGAATGTCCAGAGCGGCTGAAGATGTATTTGGACTACGGGGAGAAGCGTCTGCTGAGAAAAGGTAGAGGACGTGTTGGTGTGTGTGAGTGACAGAACATGTGTGTGTGTGTAGAAGCTCTCAGAGGACTGTGGTGTCACTGATAGTCATGAACTCCATCAGCTGATCTAAACACTGATCTTTGTCTTCTCCAGATCCTCCACAAATGTTTCTCCTCCAGAAGAACTCGTCCTCTCCCATCGTCTGCCTCGCCACAGGGTTCTTTCCTAAACATACTTACTTGTTTTGGAGGAAAGATGGAAAGTTAATCACTGGTGATGATGATGTGTGGATGAAAGAAATCCTCCCAAACCCTGACGGGACTTTCCAGAAAAAGGCTGAACTTCTGCGTCCACCTGGTCAGCCTGAAGACTGGAGCAGGTACGAGTGTGTGTTCAGAGGCTACGGTCAGGATGAAGTGATCCGCAGACTGGATGAAGGACTCGACAAGAACCGTGAGTCTTTTTTCTTCTTCTTCTTCACTTCTTTCCCTCTTTCCATGAGTGTCCAGATCCATGTTCCCCCAGAAGAGACGAGTCTGAGGTCTCTGTTGTCATGAACTCCTCCAGATTCTGAAGTTGAGACGACATTTAACACTCTTGATAGAAAAGTAACAGATGGAGGTGAAATCAGAAAGAAAGATGACGAGTCTTTCATTGTGATTCTAGAAGGTGTTGGTGTGTGTCTGGACACTAATTCTGCTTCCATTACACTCGGAATTGATCAAAATTAAACTTAAATTATGATTACAAAAAGTTCAACACACTTTCATCAGGAGGTTTTTCACATGTTTCAATATTGAAATCAATTGTAAAAGTTCAAAGAAACAATGTTTCAAGGTGTGAGTGTCTTGATGTTGTCATTATGTTCAGTTGGTCGATGTGTTTGCTGATTTCATTATTGAACTCAAGGTCAAATCATTGAAACTCAACTGATGAAGCTTCACTGAGCTGTTCTTACTGTGGTTCTGATGTTGTGTTTTTCTCATCCCTTCATCCCAGAGACGACTGGCTCTGAACCCACCACCATCATCATCATCATCATCATCATCATCATCATCATCATCATCATCATCTGTGTCTCAATATATCTTTTCAGAAAACGCACAAAGAGCCAGAATGCTGAGAAAAATTCAAAAGTTCTTAATGAAAAAACATTAACAGTAGATCTGATGCCACCAGAATATTGAATTGTTGAATTTATCAAATCAATTGTTGAAAATTTGAATGTCTTCACTGCATTTAAATTTTTGACATTTGATTTGATAAATTCAACCATTAAAGGCCTAGTTCACCCAAAATGTCTTCTCCTTGTGCTGCTACCTTGTCGTGGTGGAGAAGCTTGAGTGCCTCGAAGATCCTGTGGTTTATACTGGCGGGGGTTCTGTTAAGCCCCCGGAGGTTCAACCATGCCAGGCACAGGTCACAGGTGAGGGGTCAGACGAAGGGCAGTACATTGTTCTCCAGGTTGGGCTCGGGTTAGACAACCCAGCACTACTTACCTACATGCCAGGAGGCATAAAGTTCAATAACTAAGTAAATCACCCAAAATTTAAACTTCACTCATTTCGACTAAGGGTTTGGACCATTTTCAGAGTAATCCATTCCTTTTTAGAGTTATAGTCAAACATGTCAAATACCTCCATACTGCTCGTGTGTAATGTCCATCTCTGTGTTTGATGGAGTTTACTGACTCCTTCAAGAATCATCTCAAGACATATTTATCTGCGCAGGCTATACTATTAACTATAAAACTATAAACTACTCTGAAGGTACTGCAGGTAATATCGCCAGTGATTCCAGTGTAGACAATAGACTGTTTGCTAGGCATAGATGATTTTATTGTATTTTTGGAGGAAGTTCTTCCCTGGTCACTCAGTTGATTCATTCAAATGGATTTATATTTTTACATATAACTGGAAAAAGAAAGAGATGACTCTGAAAATAATCCCAACCTTTAGTCAACATGAGTAGAAAATTTGCATTTTGGGTGAACTAACTTTTAAATATTCTGATGGCACCGATCCATGGGTTTGGTATATATATAGATATATATATATATATATCTATAAAAAAAATCAAAATCAAGAGCTTTTTCTTCATAAGACAACAACATGAGTTTTTAATGTATATACATTATAGTGAGTTCATAACTTAATTTAATAAGTTACCTGTTATTTGTATTGTTATTTACATACTGTATAGGTGTACTGTTGAGATTTCATCAAAGTTCTGTACTTTTAGCGGTTTCAGGATTCCTTATCTTGTAAGTTTATTCATTTATGTTATGGCTACCTTTTTGTGTACTATTGAAATTTTAATATACATGCTGTGTTTGAATATACATCATAAAACTGGAAGATGGATAAATAAGTTCTTGTACTAATAAAATTAAGGTAACAATTTGCATGGACAGTTCTGAGTAGAATCAAAAATAATTAAGTTAGAATAAATAAATGGAGTAATTTTAACACAATTAAAATAAAGTTGGTTCAACTTAAACAAGCTTGTAGAGGTAAATCATGCTGCATGTACTAAAGTAATTGAGTTAGCCTAACTAGAGAAGTCTTGTGGCTCAATAATAGCCAAGTTTAAATAATTTAAAAATATAACTTAAATATCCATGCAAATTGTTACATGTCATTTTTTTTACGATGAGCCAGTGCCAGAGATTATTATTATTATTCATTATCTTCATCCATATAGATCTTGTTGAAAAATATTCACTCAAAGAATTGTGTTCTTGGTTGTGTTTTGTTTGTTTGGTGTTTCTTTTAGTGCACCACTGTTTTCAAATGGTGTTAGTAGAAATGTGTTTTATTTAAATACATTAAAGTTAAACTAATATGTTGATTTAAGCGTGTCTTAAATATATCTTGCACCTCTACTGTACTTATCATAGATACACTTTATTTTTTTAACTTTTTTTAAAATAAAGATATGAAAACATTTGTTTTTTTCTGGAGATTAAATGTCATTTACCATCACCACACACACTCTGCTGTGATTGGTCAAAAACCGACGCTTGGATTACTGTAGTAAAGTGGTTGTTCTATATTTTGTCAATAGATGGAAGTACAAGCTAGTAGTTTTACTTACTTGCAACTTCAGCGTGAGACTCTCGCGATGACTGTTCACCCTTTTGACCACTAGATAGAGCCAGAGTTCCACAAACGTGGCTAATAATTCACTGACGGCACCAACTGGGACGGTTATTATCGCCTTTTTATTATTATTTTGTAACCAATATCCAAGGTATTGGTCGATATACCTTGGAAAATATATGTATTGACGTTACTAAAAAAAAACGGATATAATGCTTGCATTTCAAAATAAAGGTAGACAGGAACTTTGTAAGGTATGACTTGTGTCAAATAAATGAGAAAAACTATGACTAACTATACTTTAAATTACTTGAACTAAAATCGTTATCTGAAATATGTTGAATAAGAAATGCCATAATGCAGGTGGAATTGAATAAGCAAATAAAGATAAAATACAAGTTGAAGTGTGAGGGAAAAACAAAACCTGCAGAGGGCGAACATGTGCAAAAGTCTCTGGTGGAACCAACATTCTGGCTTGTGTTGCCGGTGGGACATAATTCACCTGAACACCCACTAGAAAGCCATGGTATAGATGTCAGTCTCTCTCACCTGCTCCTGACAACAGGACATGACCTCAGCTCCTGATCACCACGGAGATGCAACTGGTAGAAAAAGTACTTTTAATGAGAATTATGTTTGCTCCTGAGTGTCAATAGTTGATTTAGATACTTTGGTTTAAGCTAATTTAAGCTTGCAGTATGTAAGTAAGTAATTTTTATTTGTATAGCGCTTTTCCAGACCAGGGTCACAAAGAGCTTAAACAATCAAAACAATAGTCAATAAAATATAGTTTACACTTAAAACCGAGTGTTTAAGCGCTTACTTAAATAGTTCTTAAAGCTTTGTTTAAAAAAGCAAGTTAAATTAACATTTTATTTAAGAGAAACTTTTGACATTTATTGAAATGTATTAAAACTAATGCATGTTTTTGTTTTAAAGGTTATCAACCGGTTCTTTACTGACTATTATATTCTGAACTGGAGTCCTCAACATAAATCATCAAGAAAATAAAAACCAAAGAACGAGAATCGAGTTGTCCTTTGCATCCTTCAACAAGTGGTCAAGCCGTTTTTCAAGTTTGGGCTGAGTTGTAGTGTTGTGTTGTTCGCGTACGATTCGAATCTTTTGAGTGAACGTACTGTTCCTTTCTCGGTTCAGTTGAACTCAGCCGCAACCGTGCCGGTGGAAGGGATTCCATGACTCTCTGAACCCTTGGCGTCAGGGAACGACAGAACATTTAGTTTTTATGTTGGCATATCTCAATTTAATATTTGTTTTTTGCACTAGACTTAAACAAGGCCTTTTTATTTTATTGTTGATTGCATTTACGTTTATATTACATTTTATTTTATATTTTAGTGCAATAAAACGTATTTAACAACCAAGAAATTTAGTCACACTTTATTTGTTTATTGGACAGGCTGGAAACACACACACTGGGATAGTAACAGAATCTCTACTACAGCTGCAATGTTTGTTTGTGAACGTCTACATGAGGAAGTACAATATGTGTTTGTAACCCAGCTGTTTATTTTGTGTTTTATGTTTCAATGATTTTCACTGGAATAATTGAACCCAGCTGTTATTAGTACGGCGCCGCCACTATTAACCTCAGACTCTACCGCTTCGCTCCCCGAACCAAGGGGAGGACTCGCAGAAGATGGAAGGCAAACAGTAGCCGGCCGGCCAACTCAAGTGGGCCAAAGCGTCCACGCCTGAGTATAAACCTCAACACCCCCACTCGACCTTATCTCCTACTGCCTTTTACAGGGAAAAACAATTCAAATGCAGTATTTGCATACATCGTCTAAAACCTTCCCCGATCTTGTGCCGAACATATGTGCAAAGGTTTTCAACTTGAGCTTAGTGGGTGGTTTTGTCAAAATATCCGCACATTTTCATTGTCATTTTTCTTGAAACATAGTCCCTGTTCAGCTGTACCTTTCAGATACCCCAGTACATGTTTCTCTGTACACCAATGTTCCTCTGAGGGTTCAGAAAATTCTCTGAAAGCTTGCTGACCACAAAACTGATATCTGGTCTCGTGCATGTGGCACAGCTTCTCAATTTTTCTGGATTCACTCATCTTGTCTGCATCTTCTGAATAATCAAGTTTAGTCTCACATGGGTTTCTCTTGGTTTGCAATTTTGCATTTTAAATCTTTCTAGTATTTTATTTTGTTCTGACTTTTTACGTCTCCCCCTTTCATTTTAAACCTTTCTGTGAGTGTGCACTTGACTTTATCCAGTACCTTTCCATTGTTTGCAGCCAGGATCAAATCATTAACCCACAATATTATGATGACTTTTTCCTCAGTGTTCTCTTTTACGTACAAACTATGATCAGCAGGATTCTGCTTGAAATCATGTTCCTTTAAATATGCATGTAACAAAGTGTTCCAATTTCTCCCAGACTGCTTGAGTCCATACAGAGACTTTTTTTTAACCTGCATACAGGTTCTACGTCATTGGTGCTCCGCCCTCTAACGGCTTCGCTATTGGTTTACCCCGAGGCACCGCCTCGTCTCTGAGAAAGCTTAATGAACTCGCCACCCAGCAGGGGGCAGTCCACTTCCTATAAAGGCGGGAAGCACCCGCCGCACTTTCTCCTTTTTCAACTCAGCGAGAAAGCTCCTGACAGTGGAATGTAATGATGGCGAATGAATATTGAAGTGAACCATGTGTGCACGAAGACTCCCTGAAGAGGAGACACACATGTCTGCTTCGTTTGCCTAGAGGCCCAAATCACACGTGATGATTATGTGGCCTTCCGAGCGCTTCCCACGGCTTTTGACAGTGTTGGGAGGCGTTCGAGGCTTGTCGACCCACGCCGCCTCAGATCATGATTATGATCAACACAGGACTGCCATGTTGTTTAAGAAAACAACATGGCAGTCCTGTGAGCTGCACTCGACAAGCTCACGTTCCAACGTGTTGGGCCCTGATGAGTCGAGCTGAGTCGTCCCTCGATCATGAACAGACGTCGACGAGGAGGACGACTGGCTCGCTGCATGGAGTCGACCATGAGGTATGCGAGAGCGATCAGGTAAGTATCTCTTGCAGGCCACATGGCCCTCCTGCAGCGCACTCGACGGGTTCACTTGAGAGGTGTTAGTGTGCATGTGGCTCCGCCTGTGAGTGTGACGTATTCACAGGCGTCATTAGAGACTTTCGCCGCTAATGCTAAGCTAACATGCTCCGCCGTTCATAGACGGCGAGAGTTTCCTCTCAGAACACAGTTCGGAGGAGGTTTTTAAACCCCTTCGTCCGGGTCATGCCGAGACTGTAATAACGGAGTCTGTCCACACGAATGAAGGGCAGACTCAACCATGTGCTTTGTTTCCAGATAAGCAAATGTCCACGAGACCGGCTTGATCAGCTGTGTTTACTTCACTTCCGTGTTGACATGCGCTGACGGGGTTTGACCGCCGATGAGCGTTGTCAAAAAAATCCCGGCGCCATGGATGACGTCACGTTTGGCGGAGAAACGTCATGGATGACGTCACGTTGGCGGAGAAACGTCATGGATGACGTCACGTTTGGCGGAGAAACGCCATGGAACGGACGCACCATTGAGAGGAATGGCCCGGCAGGAGGCGGCGCAGCTCCGCCATCACCTGCATGGGCGTGATGACGAGGCGCGACGGGGATACGCGGAGACGGAGATCCCGTTCGTCGGCCTGATAAGCAAATGTCCACGAGACCGGCTTGATCAGCTGTGTTTACTTCCGTGTTGACATGCGCTGACGGGGTTTGACCGCCGATGAGCGTTGTCAAGAAAATCCCGGCGCCATGGATGACGTCACGTTTGGCGGAGAAACGTCATGGATGACGTCACGTTTGGCGTGATGACGAGGCGCGACGGGGATACGCGGAGACGGAGATCCCGTTCGTCGGCATCATCATCTGGTGCTGGGGGGAAGCGTCACCAGAGACCAGCCACCCCAGCAGCACCAACAACATCGGCAACAGCGGCGGCGTGCGACGAGTGAGCGTCGCCAAGATCCGCAGGGCGAGCCGGGGAGCCAGCAGCCGCAGCAGAGTCGACGGCCGAGGGCTCCTCCACCCTATTCATTCAAGGGAATGTGTCGGGAATAAAACAAGAGAACGTATGACGTTTCTGTGGTTCGTTCTGAGAGATGTTAGTAGTGTGCATGTGGCTCCGCCTGTGAGTGTGACGTATTCACAGGCGTCATTAGAGACTTTCGCCGCTAATGCTAAGCTAACATGCTCCGCCGTTCATAGACGGCGAGAGTTTCCTCTCAGAACACAGTTCGAAGGAGGGTTTAAACCCCTTCGCCCGGGTCATGCCGAGACTGTAATAACGGAGTCTGTCCACACGAATGAGGGCAGACTCCAACCACATGTGTTTTGTTTACAGACGAGCAGAGGTCCGCGAGACCGGCTGAGTCAGCTGTGTTTACTTCCGCGTCGACCAGCGCTCGTGCCCGACAGAGCTTGACAGCGGAGGTGAGTGGAACTAGTCCAGACATGTCTATGTTGACCGGAGGTTGTTCCTTCCCCCACAGCGCTGTCTACAAGCACTGGCACCGTGGAGGGACGTCACGTTTGGCGGCGGAGAAACGCCATGGAACTGACGCAACCTGGTGTTTTTACGCGCGAGTTTCTCGCCGTCCTGAGACCAGGCGAGGGCGAAGAACTTCCGCCCCGTCTGGTCGATCAACTGGAGAGGTGCGTGGCGGTCGGATCTCACGAGTGACGAGCAGGTCTGGACCGCCAGCGGAGCTTGAGAATGTACGGGACCGGGTGAGTGATGCGGTGCCGACGCGCGCGCGACCTAACTCACTTCAGCTCCGGGTTAATTCTCCAGCACATTCCTCCACATCGCGGGTTTTGTCAGCTCCGGTGACACTAAGAAGTGCTCAGGGAGTTGGGAACACGCACGACGCGCATCTGAGGTGTCTCACGCGCACTTGCGCGCTTCTCCCACAGAGCCGGTTTTATGTATGAGAGTGGGGGGTTCTAGTGAATCCAACTCCGGTACTTGCCTTTGGTTTAAAAAAAAAGAGACCCCCCGATTGTGTGCTCCCCCCTTCTTTTTCTCCGCTGGTGTTCAGACAGGTCCTTGGACCCCACTCTTTTTGGTCTCCGCTATCCTGTCTTTCCTGCACACTGGCGACTGTGGCGACACTAGAGTGTTCGCATCAGCCATAGCGACGAGGCATGTCGTTTTGAGGGTGCTTCGTTCGCGCCCACCCCTTGGTGGCGCGTTTCCTGCGGGTGCCTCAGGCTTCGACCTCCTGCAAGGCCTTCCAGCCCTCAGTGGGATCTCCAGTTGGTACTGGACTCTCTCACAGGCCCGACCTTGAGCCTCTTGACCAAGTCCCACTGGATATCTTGTCTTTCAAGGTATCGCTCCTTCTGGCACTAACAACCACGAAGAGAGCAAGTGAGCTTGTGCCCTCTCCATTAACCCTGAGTGTCTTCCTTTGGCGTCGAGGAGTCTTCGGTGTCTTTGCGTCCCTAACCCAGCGTTCCGCCCGAAGATTCTGAGTTCCTTGTTCCGGGCGACGACCTTCACGCTGCGGGCCTTTCACCCGCCGCCCCACTCGGACCCGGGTCAGGAACGTCTCCACCTGTTGTGTCCAGTGAGGGCGTTGGCCTGTTACTTGCGGCGGGTGGCCGTGTTTGGGCGCTCTGATGCCCTCTTTGTCTGCCACGGTAGATGCCGACGGGAAGAGGCGATCTCCCCCCAGAGGTTCTCTCATTGGGTGAGATCGGCCATTATCCGGGCCTACCGAGCAGCGGGTGGATCCGCTCCTAGCGGTCTGAGGGCACATTCCACCCGTGGCGTGGCAGCCTCAGTGGCTCTTTTGCGGGGTGTGGCAGCAGAGGATATCTGCTCAGCTGCTTCTTGGGCGTCCACGTCTACCTTGCTAAGGCCTATCTCTTCGACGTGACGGCGGGATCAGTAGCTCATATGGTTTTGAGCGCTGCTGTGCCCCCCTCGAGGCCCACGGCTCCAGTGGACTTGGATCCTGGGCCGGTGGGGCCCTAGCGATGCTGCTTCAGGAGCGGCGTCCAGCTGGGGGTACATTTATCCTGTCAGGCTTCGCCTTTTGGGTAAACCAATAGCGAAGCCGTTAGAGGGCGGAGCACCAATGACGTAGAACCCCTGAGTTATCTATCATAACCTCAGGTTCTACGAGTTGGTGCGAAGCCCTCTAACCTCGTCGCCCAGCGGCCACCCTTCTCGCTGAGTTTTCAGTTGGAGAAAGTGCGGCGGGTGCTTCCCGCCTTTATAGGAAGTGGACTGCCCCCTGCTGGGTGGCGAGTTCATTAAGCTTTCTCAAGACGAGGCGGTGTGCCTGGGGTAAACCAATAGCGAAGCCGTTAGAGGGCTTCGCACCAACTCGTAGAACCTGAGGTTATGATAGATAACTCAGGGGTTTTTCACCCGTTTCAGATTTCTTCTCAAAACCTTGTGGTTGCTCCATGTAAAGTTCACAGTACAATAGGTGCATGCAGGTGTGCAGTTTTAAAAGCCATCTGCTGTAATATCAGAATTTCTTGAGCTGCCTTCTGCATTACCACTCATACACTTGTCATGTCTGCTGTGGGTGAAAATGTCTCGTCATAGTCAGTTCCTTCTCTTTCACTCATAACAATTTGCTACATATGTTACTTTATATCGGTCTGTTCAATCTATTTCACTTTTTAAGTGTACACCCTTGACTTAGACAGGGCGGCCATCTTGGTACAGTGCCACTCACTCCTACAGTGAAATAGTCACGTCTAAAGAGAATGAAAAGCAAGTGAACCTCATCTAATGTCATGCTCCAAGTGTCATAAATCATAAATATTTACGGTATATTGTTTCCATATTTTATTATTCTGTTAGCTTCTCCGTGTTCACGTCAAGTTTAACTTGTACGGCTTATATGTACTTGATGTGGCTATTCTTAAGCTAGTGCTATGAAGTCACTTTACAGGTTAAGTGTTGTGGTTCGGAGCTACACTATTAAAAAAAAAAAAGTGTTCTGAAAGTCGTGAAAGGATCTAGTTCACCTCGCCACACCTCTGATGGTAAAACAGGTTTGGTTTGTTTGTTAAATTCCTTCTGCTTCAGCAGAGCATTTATTGTTTGTTTTTCTGCTCTGTGATGTGTGTGGTAACTATCCAGCCCGTGTGAAATCCCTTTTAGCTTGTGTCACATATTTCAGGACTCGGGGAGTAAATTTGAGCCATTAGTGAGTCTGGAAACTCTTGTAAGAACCACTGACAGTCAGACTTGCAACTTTAACTCTAAATTGAAGACAAAATGTTTTGCCCTATAATCCCTCTTATGATTTCAGCTTTGTTTCTTTCATTTTCTAAATAATACTTAATTTAACTTTCGTTCTGACTTGAAAATTAAAACGTTCAATTGTTAATGTATTTTGTTTATATTATTGTTATTGTTTACAATAGGAGTCAATAAATAATTTATTTTCTCTAGTGTGTGTGTGTGTGTGTGTGTGTGTGTGTGTGTGTGAGGTGGATTAATGTCCTTCTGTCCATAATAATTTTGTTTACTGGACCGATGGTACATGATTACTACTACTACTCATGATTTTACTTTTACCAGAAATCTTCGATTATGAAGAGGGACTCAGCTTTCAAATATTTCACTAATAAAGTATTTTACTGAAAAAGTAAATTGAGTAATAGGGACAGAAAACTTTTTAGATGGTCGAAAGTCAATCAGAAATACAGAGTTGTTTTTGACTTCCTGTTCCACGACATGCCATGGATCTCGAAAAGTCTATCAGAAATACAGAGTTGTTTTTGACTTCCTTTTCCACGACATGCCATGGATCTCGAAAAGTCTATCAGAAATACAGAGTTGTTTTTTGACTTCCTTTTCCACGACATGCCATGGATCTCGAAAAGTCAATCAGAAATACAGAGTTGTTTTTGACTTCCTTTTCCACGACATGCCATGGATCTCGAAAAGTCAATCAGAAATACAGAGTTGTTTTTGACTTCCTGTTCAACGACATGCCATGGATCTCTATGCAATTGTTTTTCCTATAATCCCTCCTATCATTTCAGCTTTGTTTTGTTTGTTTCGTTTTCTAAATAATTCTTAATTTAACTTCCTTTAACCTTTTCTTTCCTAAAACTGTCAGTCAACTGAAAATAGATCAGATTCAGTAGGATGAGCTGTGATCATGTCTTTATGAAAATGGCAGATAAAATACATTAATACATTAAATTACTTACACTTTACACAACAAAGAAGTCACATGATTTATAGGAAACGTATCTTGAATTCCTTTGGTAATTTGATCCCCCATGACTGACTTGACTGAACTCCTCCTCCTCCTCCTCTGTGCTATAAAGTCGATGTTCACATCAACAGGCCAGGGATAAATAACCTTCAGGAGGAAATACAATATGTCAGCGGATCGTTTTCTCTACCAATACAGGAAAATGAATTTTCTGTGGATAGTTTTCTTCTCTGCGGGTGCTCGTGTGGCAGCAGGTAAACAACTGACACTTATTCTCATGATTTTATTTTTAATAGAAATCTTGTATCATGAAGAGGGACTCAGCTTTCAAATATTTCACTAAACAAGTATTTTACTGAAAAATGTAAGTGAGTAACAGGAATAGAAAACCAATCAGAAATACTGAGTTGTTTTTCACTTCCTGCTCCACGACATGACGAACGGCAGATTGGATCTTTGCATGTTAATAACTCGGGAACACTAAGGTGTTGAATTACAAATCTCACCTCTTTCTAGTCAGAGTTACGTGCTGTATTTACTACAAGCATAATATTCCGTCGTATTGTCCTGATAAAATACACAGATCTCTATGCAGGCGGCAAGTGACGCAGCGTTTAAGGGACCGTCCTACAATAAACGAATAGTGAAAAAGGGTGAAGTTCTTTTTTGTGTCTTTGTATCTCCTTAACCTTAGGTCATATGGTCACAATATTTATATGACTAATGAAGGACCTCACCACCCTCTTCATACCAATAGAGAAGGTCACTAGATGATAATGATATAAAGATACTTTGTTGATCCCCGGAGGAGAAATTATTTTCTCTATTACTAAGTATAGAGACTAAGAACTTGTCCTCTGTCCTTGAAAAAGTCGGTGCTCACATCAACATACCATATTTGAATAATCTTCATGAGGAAGTATGTCTTGAGCCACACCTTTAATGGTAACACAGGTCTTTGTTTGTCTCAGTTGTTACTGCGTCACAAACCTGCCACGTAAAATGAACAGCAATGACAGTACTTCAACAGTTTGAGTCGTGAAAAAACAACAAGTCCATTCTGCCTCATCATCACATTTATTGTTGGTTTGTCTGGTCTGGGATGGACTGGTTTGGTAACTGGTATTTATTTAAAACTCACACTTCATTTGAGTCCTTACATCAACCAGAAATCCTGATTTCATAAACAATGACAATGAAGAGGTTTCACAACAAAGAAGTCACATCATTAATAGGAAATGGATCTTGAATTCGTTTGGTAATTTGATCCTCCATGACTGACTTGACTGAACTCCTCCTCTGTGCTTGAAAAGTCGATGCTCACGTCAACAGACCACATTTGAATAACCTTCATGAGGAAGTACAATATGTCAGCGGATCATTTTCCCTGCCATGTCAGGAAAATTACTTTTCTGTTGATTGTTGTCTTCTCTGGGGGTGCTGGTGTGACAGTGTGGTACTGAAAATAAAATAAAATAACTAGAAAAAAATTGTGATGGACGAAAACCAATAAGAAATACTGAGTTTTTTTATACTTCCTGTGCCACGACTTGACGAGTCAAGAGCTCTCCACGGTCAATCAAATAAATACACCTCCTGATAGCTGGAAACAACAACTTAAAGGTGAAATAGTTTGAACATGAAAGCAGGTAGATTAACTAGAAACCAGAGATGAGGTGCAAGAGAATAGCAAGGTGCAGGTTTTTTTGGCCCTCGAACTAAACGCTCTGGTTTAACCAGATAAGTAATAGACAAAGAAATGTAGGCGCAGCAATGAAGGACATTTTATAATTAGGGAATAACTGCTCTTTGTTTCTTATAATGACGAGGGCACCTCATTACTGAGGCTCACCGATCCCTCTTCATATCAATAGAGCACATATAGAAGGTCACTATGATGATAATGATAGAAAGATACTTTATTGACCTTCCCCACCTAGAAACTTTCAACATCAACTACTAATTCTACTACTTCTTCTACTACTAGTTTTACTTCTACTACAAATTCCAATATTTTTTTTCTTCTTCTCTTTCTTCTTTTTCTTCTAAATGGTCTTCTTCTTCATTTTCTTCTTTTTTTTCTTCTTTGCAAAATGTTTAAGTTTATTTCAACTTTTTCACATCAGTCTTTCTCTTTCCTGCAATCATTTCTTCTATTACTTTGAAAGCTTGTAAAATGTTTTCTAGCATTTCAGTTGACAGATTCATCAGGTTCTTATGTAAATGAAATTCTTCTAGTTCAGAATGTTGTTTTTGGAGTTTGTTGAAAATGTCACACAGTCTTAAAATAATTTCGTTGACTTTAAAGGGTCTAAATAATCCAGTGAAGAGATAAAAAGTAAAGGCCAAATGAAAAAAAATGTCAAGACTTAAATTATATACCTCCAAAAAAACACTTGTGAAATACACAAAGTCAGAGAAACAAACGTATATGATCATGGGACCTTGGCAAAGCAAAGATCTATTGCAGATACTCCTTCAATTCTAACAAAATGGCAGATGCTAAGTGGCTTGTGAACACACCAATGAATGCCCCCTGGCGGTGGTTGATCTCCTACTTTGACTATTGTTATTTATTTTAAAGTTAAAAAATACTAATTAATCAGGAAACAAGGAGGTAGAGAACACAGCCAGAGTTACTTCTCACCTCATGTGCCAGCGTGACTCCAACTTAAGAGTTTTACACACAAACATACTCACACACTCATGGAAGTGAAATCAAGGTAAAGACATTAACTAATACAGTATCAACACTCCAAAGTGAGGATCCGGAAAATCATTTAATATTTTCAACATCTCTGTAACAATTTAAAGAACCTTCTTGTCAGTGAAGATGTTTAGATGGAAATATTAACTTATTCTTGTTGTTTCTGCAGAATTTCACTCTCTCTCCTATCATGAAGTCATGTCAGCTGACCAAAGGGTCGTGGATGGATATGTGCACCATGTTCACTTTGTCCACTATAACGACAATGGACCAGAACCCAGAGAAGACTGGATGAGAAGAGTCTTAGAAGAACATCCAGAGAAACATTTGAACACATGGGCTGATGATCTGCTGGTCCAGAAGATGATCTTAGAGAAGAAAACACGAGGATTAAACACAAGTCAAGGTAGGTCCCCACGCGCGCACCCGCACACGCGCACACCGCACACCCGCACACACACACACACACACACACACACACACACACACACACACACACACACACACACACACACACACACAAGGAGGTGAAAGTTAATTTCAGCTTGTGTCTCTCAGGTGTTCACTTGATCCAGA
>JACEEU010000937.1:0-17500 GCA_016630915.1 Callionymus lyra
GAAGAGTGCTGAAGTGTCTGTAGTGTGTTGACGTGTGAGGTGTGTGTTGAAGTGTGTGGTGTGTTGACGTGTGTGAAGTGTGTTGACGTGTCTGAAGTGTGTTGACGTGTCTGAAGTGTGTTGACGTGTGTGAGGTGTGTTGATGTGTGTGAGGTGTGTTGACGTGTGTTGACATGTGTGAGGTGTGTTTGAAGTGTGCGCTGACTGTGTGAGGTGTGTTGACGGTGTGAGGTGTGTTGACGTGTGTTGACGATGTGTGTGAGGTGTGTTGAAGTGTGAGGTGTGTTGATGCAGTGAGGTGTGTTGACATGTGTGAGGTGTGTTGAAGTGTGTGAGGTGTGTTGACGTGTGTGAGGTGTGTTGACGTGTGTGAGGTGTGTTGACGTGTGTTGAGGTGTGTTGACGTGTGTGAGGTGTGTTGACGTGTGTGTGAGGTGTGTTGACAGGTGTGGATGAAGGTGCTGAGGTGTGTTTTAGAAGTGTGCTGTATAAGACGTGGTGTGAGTGTGTGAAAATCTGGATGAGTGTGAGCGTGTGTGTTGACATGTGTGAGGTGTGTTGAAGTGTGTGAGGTGTGTTGACGTGTGTTGACGTGTGTGAGGTGTGTTGACGTGTGTTGACGGTGTGAGTGCTGGCTGACGTGTGTGAGGTGTGTTGACGGTGTCTGGAAGTGTGCTGCAATGTGCAGTGTGTCTGACGTGTGTGAGGTGTGGTTGACGTGTGTGAGGTGTGTTGACGTGTGTGAGATGTGTGTTGAGGCCTTGTCTGAAGTGTGTTGACTTGACTGACCGTGTGTAGGTGCGGGGGTGTTGACGTGTGTGAGGTGTGTTGACGTGTGTGAAGTGTTTTGACGTGTCTGAAGTGTGTTGACGTGTGTGAGGTGTGTTGACGTGTCTGGAGTGTGTTGATGTGTGTGAAGTGTGTTGACGTGTCTGAAGTGTGTTGACGTGTGTGAGGTGTGTTGACGTGTCTGGAGTGTGTTGATGTGTGTGAAGTGTGTTGACGTGTCTGTAGTGTGTTGACGTGTCTGTAGTGTGTTGACGTGTCTGTAGTCTGTTGACTTGTCTGTAGTGTGTTGACGTGACTGAAGTGTGTCAACGTGCGTGTAGTGTGTTGACGTGTCTGGAGTGTGTTGACGTGTCTGGAGTGTGTTGACGTGTGTGACGTCTGAAGTGTTGGACGTGTCTGTAGCGTGTGTGTCTGTAGTCTGGAGTGTGTGTTGACGTGTCTGGAGTGTGTTGACGTGTCTGTAGTGTGTTGACGTGTCTGTAGTGTGTTGATGTGTGTGAGGTGTGTTGACGTGTCTGAAGAGTGTTGAAGTGTCTGTAGTGTGTTGAACGGTATCGACGTGTGTGAGGTGTGTTGAAGTGTGTGAGGGGTGTGTTGACGTGTGTGAGGTGTGTTGACGTGTCTGAAGTGTGTTGACGTGTGTGAGGTGTGTTGACGTGTGTGAGGTGTGTTGACGTGTGTGAGGTGTGTTGACGCTGTTTGGTTGACCGTGTGAAGGTGTGCTGACGTGTGTTGACGTGTGTGAGGTGTGTTGACGTGTGTGAGGTGTGTTGACGTGTGTGAGGTGTGTTGACGTGTGTTGATGTGTGTGAGGTGTGTTGACGTGTGTTGACGTGTGTGAGGTGTGTTGACGTGTGTGAGGTGTGTTGACGTGTGTGAGGTGTGTTGATCGTGTCTGAGGTGTGTGAGGTGTGCAGTGTGATGTGTGTTGATGTGTGTGAGTGTGTTGACGTGTGTGAGGTGTGTTGACGTGTGTGAGGTGTGTTGACGTGTGTGAGGTGTGTTGACGTGTGTGAGGTGTGTTGACGTGTGTGAAGTGTGTTGACGTGTGTTGATGTGTGTGAGGTGTGTTGACGTGTGGTGGAAGTGTGTTGAAGTGTGTGAAGTGTGTTGACGTGACTGAAGGTGCGTGACGTGTGGGTGTAGTGTGTGTTGACGTGGTGTGAAGTGTGTTGACGTGTCTTGAGTGTGTGTGTTGATGTGTGTGAGGTGTGTTGACGTGTGTGAGGTGTGTTGACAGTGTGTGAGGCGTGGGTGTGTTGACGTGTTGGAGTGTGCTTGGACGTGTTCTGTGAGGTGTGTTGGACGTGTCTGTAGTGTGTGTGTTCTGGAGTGTGCTGAAGTCGTCTGTAGTGCCGTGTCTGAGGTGAGGGTGTTGACGTGTGTGAGGTGTGTTGACGTGTAGTGGTGAGGTGGAAGTGAGGTGTGTTGACGTGTGTGAGTGTGTTGACGTGTGTGAGGTGTGTTGACGTGTGTGAGGTGTGCTTGACGTGTCTGAAGTGTTTTGACGTGTCTGAGGTGTGTTGACGTGTGTGAGGTGTGTTGACGTGTCTAGAGGTGTTGATGTGTGTGAAGTGTGTTGACGTGTCTGAAGTGTGTTGACGTGTGTGGTGTGTGTTGACGTGTGTGAGGTGTGTTGATGTGTGTGAAGTGTGTTGACGTGTCTGTAGTGTGTTGACGTGTGTCTGAGTGTGTTGACGTGTCTGAGTCGTAGTTGACGTGTGTGAGGTGTGTTGACGTGTGACCTGAAGTGTGTTAACGTGTGTCGTGTAGTGTGTTGACGTGTCTGGAGTGTGCTTGACGTGTCTGTAGTGTGTTGGCGGTGTGTCTGACGTGTGTGGGAAAGGTGTGTTGACGTGTGTGAGGTGTGTTGAGCGTGTGTTGACGTGTCGTGTGTGACAGTGTGTTGACGGTGTTGAGGTGTGCTTGACGTGTCTGGTAGTGTGTTGACGTGTCGCTGTGAGGTGAGTGTGTTGGAGTGTGTTGAGGTGTGCTGAAGAGTGTTGAAGTGTGTGGTAGTGTGTTGACGTGTGTGGGTGTGTTGAGGCGTGTGTGAGGTGTGTTGATGAGGTGGTGAGTGTGTTGACGTGTGTGAGGTGTGTTGACGTGTGTGAGGTGTGTTGACGTGTGTTGACATGTGTGAGGTGTGTTGAAGTGTGTGAGGTGTGTTGACGTGTGTGAGGTGTGTGTTGACGTGTCTGTAAGTGTGTGTGGTTGACGGTCTGTGAGGTGATGTTGGGACATGGTCGTGAAGTGTGTTGACGTGTCTGAAGTGTGTTGACGTGTCTGTAGTGTGTTGACGTGTGTGAGGTGTGTTGACGTGTGTGAGGTGTGTTGACGTGTGTGAAGTGTGTTGACGTGTCTGAAGTGTGTTGAAGTGTCTGTAGTGTGTTGACGTGTGTGAGGTGTGTTGACGTGTGTGAGGTGTGTTGACGTGTGTGTAGTGTGTTGACGTGTCTGAAGTGTTTTGACGTGTCTGAAAAGTGTGTTTGTCGGAGAACGATGATGATGTCGTCGACCGAAAAGTGTGTTGACGTGTCTGTAGTGTGTTGACGTGTGTGAGGTGTGTTGACGTGTCTGTAGGTGTGTTGACGTGTGTGAGGAGTGTGTTGACGTGTCTGTAGTGTGCCTTGGACGTGTGTTGAGCTGGTGTGTTGGATGTGTCTGAAAAGTGTGTCCCCCCGCCGGTGGAGGAGTGTGTGTTGATGCGGAATGGTGTTGACGGTGAGTGTAAGGGGGGGGACCCTACCGGTGTGGGGTTGATGGACGGATATGAAAGGATGTGTTGACGCTGAGGTGTGTTGACGTGATGTATAGAGGATGACAGAGGGTGTGAGGTGTGGGTGTTGACGTGTGTGAGGTGTGTTGGACGTGTGGGGTGAGGTGTGGGTTGACGTGTGTGAGGTGTGTTGACGTGATGTGGTGAGGTGTGGTTGATCGTGTGTGAGGGTGTGTTGACCGCCGGTGTGAGCGTGTGTTGGGAACTGTGTGAGGTGTGTTGACGTGGATCGGTGGGGTTGGAGGTGACGATGTGGTTGAGCGTGTGTGAGGTGTGTTGAAGTGTGTGAGGTTGTGGTTGGATTGTGAGGTGACTACAGATCCCCCGAAGTGAGGTTGATGTGTGTGAGGTGTGTTGACGTGTGTTGACGTGTGTGAGGTGTGTTGACGTGTGTGAGGTGTGTTGACGTGTGTGAGGTGTGTTGACGTGTGTGAGGTGTGTTGACGTGTGTGAGGTGTGAGCCGTGATGTGGTGGACCGAGTGTGGACCGACCCCTAGACGACCCTTGGCCCCCCCCTGAGAAGCCTGGTGTTGACGGTGTGTGTAGCCGTGTGTTGACGTGTGTGAGGTGTGTTGACGTGTGTGAAGTGTGTTGACGTGTCTGAAGAGTGTTGAAGTGTCTGTAGTGTTTTGACGTGTGTGAGGTGTGTTGACGTGTGTGAGGTGTGTTGACGTGTGTGAAGTGTGTTGACGTGTCTGAAGGGTGTTGACGTGTGTGAGGTGTGTTGACGTGTCTGGAGTGTGTTGATGTGTGTGAAGTGTGTTGACGTGTCTGAAGTGTGTTGACGTGTGTGAGGTGTGTTGACGTGTCTGGAGTGTGTTGATGTGTGTGAAGTGTGTTGACGTGTCTGTAGTGTGTTGACGTGTCTGTAGTGTGTTGACGTGTCTGTAGTGTGTTGACTTGTCTGTAGTGTGTTGACGTGACTGAAGTGTGTGTCAGGGGGGGACGTGTCTGGTAGTGTGTTTACGTGTCTGGAGTGTGTTGACGTGTCTGGAGTGTGTTGACGTGTCTGGAGTGTGTTGCCCGGGAAAGTGAAGAAGGGATCTGAAGTGTGCTGACGTGTCTGGTAGTGTGTTGACGTGTCTGTAGTGTGTGTGTGACGTGTCTGTGAGTGTGTTGACGTGTCTGGAGTGTGTTGACGTGTCTGGAGTGTGTTGACGTGTCTGTAGTGTGTTGACGTGTCTGGTAAAGTGTGTCGGGATGTGTGAGGTGTGGTTGGACGTGTGTAGAGGTGTGCCCTTGGCCGACCCGTGGTAGCGTGAAGTGATGTTGAGGGGTGTGCTCGCTGGGAGCGTGTGTTGGATGTGGCGTGGTGAGGGGGGTGGGGTGTTGACGCAGTGTGTGAGGTGTGGTTGGACGTGTGTCGAAGTGTGTTGACGTGTGTGAGGGTGTGTTGACGTGTCTGGAGACGGATGTGTTGATCGTGTGTGAGGTGTGGGGGTGTTGACGTGTGTGAGGCGTGTGTTGATGTGTGTGAGGGTGTGTTGACGTGTTGAAGAGATGAAGTGTGTTGACGTGTGCCTGAGGTGTGTGTGTTGACGGATGTGTCGTGAAGTGTGTTGACGTGTGTGAGGTGTGTTGGGGACGTGTGAGGTGTGTTGACGTGTGTGAGTGGTGTGGCTTGGACGTGTCGTGAAGTGTGTTGACGTGTCCTGAGGTGTGTTGACGTAGTCTAAGTGTGATGTGTGTGAGGTGTGTTGACGATGTGTGAGGTGTGCTAAGAGGGCCCGGATGTGTGAAAGTGTGTTGACGATGTAAACATGAAGTGTGCTGACGTGTGTGAGGTGTGTTGACGTGTGTGAGGTGTGCTGACGTGACTGTGACGTGTAAGTGAGATGTGGTGCTGAACGTGTGATGAAGAGGGTGTGTTGGACGTGTCTGTAGAGTGTGTTGACGTGTGTGAGGTGTGTTGACGTGTGTGAGGTGTGTTGACGGTGATGTGAAGGTGTGTTGGACGTGTGTGAAGAGGTGTGGTCTGAAGTGTGTGTGAGGTGTGTCTGGACGATGATGTGAGGTCCGAGCTGCTGCGTGTGTGGATCGGTGTGTAAAGTGAGTGCCCGTTGATGCGTGTGTGTGAGGTGTGTTGACGATGATCGCGTGTGAGGTGTGTTGGACGTGTGTGAGGTGTGAGTCGGTGTGGACGGTGTTGGACGTGTCTGAAGTGTGTTGAAGTGTCTGTAGTGTGTTGACGTGTGTGAGGTGTGTTGACGTGTGTGAGGTGTGTTGACGTGTGTGAGGTGTGTTGACGTGTGTTGACGTGTGTTGACGTGTGTGAGGTGTGTTGACGTGTGTGAGGTGTGTTGACGTGTGTGAGGTGTGTTGACGTGTGTGAGGTGTGTTGACGTGTGCGTGAAGTGTGTTGGAAGTGTCTGTGTGTGTAAGGGTGAAACGTGTGTGAGGTGTGTTGACGTGTGTGAGGTGTGTTGACGTGTGTGAAGTGTGTTGACGTGTCTGAAGTGTGTTGACGTGTCTGAAGTGTGTTGACGTGTGTGAGGTGTGTTGACGTGTCTGGAGTGTGTTGATGTGTGTGAAGTGTGTTGACGTGTCTGAAGTGTGTTGGAGATGTGTGTAGGTGTGTTGACGTGTCTGGAGTGTGTTGACGTGTGTGAAGTGTGTTGACGTGTCTGTAGTGTGTTGACGTGTCTGTAGTGTGTTGACGTGTCTGTAGTGTGTTGACATGACTGAAGTGTGTCAACGTGCGTGTAGTGTGTTGACGTGTCTGGAGTGTGTTGACGTGTCTGTAGTGTGTTGACGTGTCTGAAGTGTGTTGACGTGTCTGTAGTGTGTTGACGTGTCTGGAGTGTGTTGACGTGTCTGGAGTGTGTTGACGTGTCTGTAGTGTGTTGACGTGTGTGGACAGGCGTGGATGTTGGACGTGTGCTGTAAAGTGGATGTTGACGTGTCTGTAGGTGTGTTGACGTGTCGTGAGGTGTGATTTGCGTGCTGACGTGTGCTGAGGTGTGTTGAGCGTGTGTTGAGTGTGTTGACGTGTGAGTGTGAGGCTCGTGTCTGAAGTGTGTTGACGTGTCTGAGGTGTGTTGACGTGTGTGAGGTGTGTTGACGTGTGTTGACGTGTGTGAGGTGTGTTGACGTGTGTGAGGTGTGTTGCGTGGGCCCGGGGGTTGGACGTGTGTTGAGTGTGAGGTGGTGTTGACGTGTGTGAGGTGTGTTGACGTGTGTGAAGTGTGTTGACGTGTCTGAAGTGTGTTGACGTGTCTGTAGTGTGTTGACCTGTGTGAGGTGTGTTGACGTGTCTGTAGTGTGTTGATGTGTGTGAAGTGTGTTGGACTGGTGTTGAGGTTGTGTTGGATCGAGTTTTGAGGTGGGTGTGTGTTGACGTGTTGAGGTGTCGCCTGTCTGTAGTGTGTTGACGTGTGTGAGGTGTGTTGACGTGTGTGAGGTGTGTTGAGACGTGTTGGAGTGTGTGTGAACGTGTGAGGTGTGTTGACGTGTGTGAGAGTGTGTTGACGGTGTGTGAGGTGTGTTGGACGTGGTGTGTTGGACGTGTGTGATGTGTGTTGACGTGTGTGAGGTGTGGTTGACGTGTGTGAGTGTGTAGGCGTGTGTGAGGTGTGTTGACGTGTCTGAAGTGTGTTGACGATGTCTGTAGTGTTGATGTGTGTGAGGTGTGTTGACGTGTGTGAGGTGTGTTGACGTGTGTGAGGTGTGTTGACGTGTCTGATGTAGTGTGTTGACGTGTGTGTGTGTAGTGTGTGTTGACGTGTGTGTGTTGACGTGTGTGTGTGAGTGTGTTGACGTGTCTGAAGTGTGTTGACCCGTGTGTTGACATGTCTGTAGTGTGTTGTGACAGACGATGTCTGTAGTGTGTTGACGTGTCTGTAGTGTGTTGACGTGTCTGTAGTATGTTGACGTGTCTGTAGTGTGTTGACTGAAGTGTGTTGCCGTGTCGGTAGTGTGTTGACGTGTGTGAGGTGTGTTGACGTGTCTGAAGTGTGTTGACGTGTCTGTAGTGTGTTGACGTGTCTGTAGTGTGTTGACGTGTCTGTAGTGTGTTGACTTGTCTGAAGTGTGTTGACGTGTCTGAAGTGTGTTGACTGAAGTGTGTTGCCGTGTCTGTAGTGTGTTGACGTGTCTGAAGTGTGTTGACGTGTCTGTAGTGTGTTGACTGAAGTGTGTTGCCGTGTTGGTAGTGTGTTGACGTGTCTGAAGTGTGTTGCCGTGTCTGAAGTGTGTTGCCGTGTCGGTAGTGTGTTGACGTGTGTGAGGTGTGTTGACGTGTCTGAAGTGTGTAGACGTGTCTGTAGTGTGTTGACGTGTGTGAGGTGTGTTGACGTGTCTGAAGTGTGTTGACGTGTCTGTAGTGTGTTGACGTGTCTGTAGTGTGTTGACGTGTGTGAGGTGTGTTGACGTGTCTGAAGTGTGTTGCCGTGTGTGTAGTGTGTTGGCGTGTGTGAGGTGTGTTGGCGTGTCTGTAGTGTGTTGGCGTGTCTGTAGTGTGTTGGCAGCACTGTAGTGTGTTGACGTGTCTGTTGTGTGTTGGCGTGTCTGGGGTGGGGTTTGGGGCCGGGGGGGGGTGGCCGCGGGGGGGGGGGGTTGTCGTCCCCCCCCCCCCTGGGGGGGGGGGGTTTCCCCCCCCGGGGTGGGGGGGGGGGGGGGGGGGGGGGGGGGAAAGACCCCCCCCCCCCCCTAGAAGCTGCAGGAAGAGATGCTTGAATATCAACTTCATTATAAAGTTTCTCCAAAGGCAGGAAAATCTTTCAAAATTGAACCAAAATCCTGTTTCGAAATCAATTACCTTCAAAGGTTCTACAAACCTAAAGAATTGAAATTAAAATGTGTATTTAAAGGGATTTAAACTTATTTTCTTAACTAGATATTTAAATGTTATTGTCTATACAATTACTTTTCTTTAACCAAAGTTTTGAAGTAAATGTTCATTATTTAAACTTCAACTGATGACATCAATACAAGAACACAAGAGTACAAGAAAACTATTGAAAGGACGTGAAGTGTTTCCTGAACACAGAGCTCAGTGCTGCCCTCCTCTGGCTGCACTTATGCATGTATGTTCTTCAGTATGAAGCTCGTCACGATCTAACGCCTGTTGCTACATTAGAAGCGAGTGAATCCACACCTCCTTACAGAGACAACATGTTCTGTTCTTTATTTCCTTTATTTACCCTCTAGGTCGTTAACAAAGTCAGAGAAACGTTGACTTTAAACTAATGTTTGTTTTTATTCATTCATGTGAAAGTAATACACACTTGACACTGAAAATGTAGCTCAATACTAGTTAGGGTTCTACGTCATTGGTGCTCCGCCCTCTAACGGCTTCGCTATTGGTTTACCCCGAGGCACCGCCTCGTCTCTGAGAAAGCTTAATGAACTCGCCACCCAGCAGGGGGCAGTCCACTTCCTATAAAGGCGGGAAGCACCCGCCGCACTTTCTCCATTCTCAACTCAGCGAGAAAGCTCCTGGATACAGCATGACGGACGTGAGCATGAACGTTGACGTAGATGTGTCTTTGTGCCTGACGTGTGACACTCCCCTGGGGAGGGGGGACACGCATGCTCTCTGCTTCGTCTGTCTAGGCCCGGATCACGCGTTTGCGGATTGTGGGGCCTGCCGTATGCTTCCCGAGGAGGTCCGTAGGAGACGGGGAGCATACGAGGCCCGTCGGCGCACGCCGCGCCCTCCTGTGCGGTGCGCTCGACAGGCTCACCGTGGACCGAGACGACCTTGGACCTTCGGAGTTGGAGGAAGTCAAGGACTCGGTGGCTGCGCTCCTCCGGATGTCACAGGCGTACGCGATCCTGGGAGGGGGACCACGCGACGCTGGACAGCTGGGCCACCGGCACCTGTGGCTAGACCTGGCCACAGCGCTGCCGGAGAGAGACGGGAGGCTCCTCCTGGACGGACCCATAACGGAGGACTCTCTGTTTGGTCCGGAGCTCCGGAACGTCGTGGCTCGGCAGGAGGCAGCGCAGCAGGAGTCAGCGCAGCTCCGCCATCACCTGCATGGGCGTGAGGACGAGGCGCGACGGGGGTCCGGCGCTCGGAAAGCGTCACCAGAGCCAGCAGCACCAGCAGCAACGGCAACAGCCGCGGCGGGCGACGAGCGAGCGTCGCCGGGATCCACAGCGGGAGCCGGGGAGCCAGCAGCCGCAGCGGAGCCAGCGAAGACCGAGGGACCCGCGGCGGCGAGGACGCAGAGGCGGCGAGGCTTCTTCTCGGGGGAGCCCTCCTCCCCCCTACTCTTTCAAAGGGCTTTATGTAAATAAATCTAAGAAAACGTATGACGTTTCTGTGGTTCGTTCTGAGAGAGATGTTGGCAGCGTGCATGTGTTTCCGCCTGTGAGTGTGACGTATTCACAGGCGTCATTAGAGACTTTCGCCGCTAATGCTAAGCTAACATGCTCCGCCGTTCATAGACGGCGTGAGTTTCCTCTCAGAACACAGTTCGAAGGAGGGTTTAAACCCCTTCGCCCGGGTCATGCCGAGACTGTAATAACGGAGTCTGTCCACACGAATGAGGGGCAGACTCCAACCACATGTGTTTTGTTTACAGACGAGCAGAGGTCCGCGAGACCGGCTGAGTCAGCTGTGTTTACTTCCGCGTCGACCAGCGCTCGTGCCCGACAGAGCGTGACAGCTGATGAGGTGAGTGGAACTAGTCCGGACATGTTGACCGGAGGTTGTTCCTTCCCCCACAGCGCTGTCTACAAGCACTGGCACCGTGGAGGATGTCACGTTTGGCGGCGGAGAAACGCCATGGAACTGACGCAACCTGGTGTTTTTACGCGCGAGTTTTCTCGCCGTCCTGAGACCAGGCGAGGGCGAGGAACTTCCGTCCCGTCTGGTCGATCAACTGGAGAGGTGCGTGGCGGTCGGATCTCACGAGTGACGAGCAGGTCTGGACCGCCAGCGGGGCTTGAGAATGTACGGGACCTGGTGAGTGTTGCGGTGCCGACGCGCGCGCGACCTAACTCACTTCAGCTCCGGTTTAATTTTCCAGCACATTCCTCCACATCACGGGTTTTGTCAGCTCCGGTGACACTAAGAAGTGCTCAGGGAGTTGGGAAGACTTCCGGGGGGGGAAGGGAACACGCACGACGCGCATCTGAGGTGTCTCACGCGCACTTGCGCGCTTCTCCCACAGAGCCGGATTTTATGTATGAGAGTGGGGGTTCTAGTGAATCCAACTCGAGTACATGCTCTGTGGATTCAAGAGATAGAGACGCGGCTTGTGTGATGCCCCCCGGGCCGTAGACGCTACAATTGCGCTACAATTTGCCCGTCAACCCCTGCGTTTTTCAGGGATTCTCTGGACGCGTATGGCGGAGCAGGAGAAATTATCCTGTTTGAGGAACGAGGTGTCTACTCTGCTGCAGAAGGAGGTCGTAGAACTGGTCCCTGCAGCCGAGATGATGACAGAGTTTTACTCCCGGTACTTCCTCGTGGCGAAGAAGACCGGGGGTTGGAGGCCCATTCTGGACCTCAGCTATTTGAACAAGTTCATAGCTACCCGCCCGTTTCGCATGTTGACGGTCAAGAAACTACTTTCAAGTGTAAGTCCAGGAGATTGGATGACATCTATCGACCTGACTGACGCGTACTTTCACATTCCGATAGTCAAGAGACATCGAAAGTACTTGCGTTTCGCCCTCGAGGGTCGGGTGTTTCAATACACTCGACTCCCGTTCGGCTACTCTCTGGCACACAGGACCTTCACCAAGTGTGTGGAAGCGGCAGTGGAGCCATTGAGAGTGAGTGGGGTAAGGATGTTGACCTATCTGGACGACTGGTTGATCCTTGCCAGGTCAGAGGCAGAAAGTTACGCTCACACACAGAAGGTGTTGAGCCATATTGCCACCCTGGGGTTCACAGTGAACCTCAGCAAGAGCGCTCTGACTCCAGTTCAACAGTTAGTTTACCTGGGGGTACTGTTGAACTCGGAGGAGGGATACGCGCGCCTCCCGGACGTGCGTATCCAGCCCATTGTCCGACTGACAACACAGTTGCTGGAAGCTCGGTGTCACGTGACAACAGCAGGCACTGTTATGTCCCTCCTGGGGCTCATGGCAGCAGCCCACACGGTAGTTCGGCTGGGCTTGCTGCACATGAGGGAGCTTCAGAGATGATTTGGTCGTCTCAAGCTAGACCTCAAGCGGGAAAGAGGTCGGGAAGTGCGCCTTCCCGCTCGGGTTTTGCAGGACATCCAGTTTTGGAACTCTCTAGCCAACCTCAGGTGGAGAGTTCCATTGGGTTGCGTCCTTCGTTACACTCAAGTGTTTACAGACGCTTCTCTGACAGGTTGGGGAGGCACCTCGGGTCAGGCCTGCTTTCGCTCAGAGCTCAGCACGTACCGGGCGAGCTGAACGCAGTAGCAGACAGACTGTCGAGGGGGGCCTCCAGGACGAATGGGGTCTGTCCGAGGCAGTGGCGAGTGAGATCTGGTCTCGGTTCGGTCATCCGGTTGCAGACCTCTTCGCCAGCAAGGAGAACTTCAAATGCCCTCTTTGGTTCTCCCTCAGGGCTTCGGATTGCCCCCCACTAGGCGTGGACGCTTTCGAGGTGGCCGGTCGGTCTACTGTTCGCCTTCCCTCCTCCGCGGCTCCTTCTCCCCTTGATTCGGAGGGCGAGGCGGGGGGGGGCTGAGGTTAATACTAGTAGCACCAGACTCCCCGGGGGCGCTCTGGTTCCCAGAGCTGGTGCGCATGGCGGTCGGGGCCCCGTGGGCCATCCCTTGGGGCCCCGCTGCCCTGTGTCAGGCAGGGGGGACTCTGACAGCGCCCCCGGTGCTGGGCCGGCCTCTCAAGGTGTGGCTCTTGCACGGGACGAGCTGATCGGGACTTTGGACCCGGACATTCTCCACACGCTGGAGAACGCCCGGGCCCCGTCAACACGCAGGCTTTATGCCTCAAAGTGGGGGATTTTCTCCCGCTGGTGTTCAGACAGGTCCTTGGACCCCAGCTCTTGTTTGGTCTCCGCTATCCTGTCTTTCCTGCAACATTTGCTGGATAACGGGTGGACTGTGGCGAAACTGAGAGTGTTCGCATCAGCCATAGCGACGAGGCATGTCGGTTTTGAGGGTGCTTCGGTTCGCGCCCACCCCTTGGTGGCACGTGTCCTGCGGGGTGCCTGCAGGCTTCGACCTCCTGCAAGGCCTTCCAGCCCTCAGTGGGATCTCCAGTTGGTACTGGACTCTCTCACAGGCCCGACCTTCGAGCCTCTTGACCAAGTCCCACTGGATATCTTGTCTTTCAAGGTATCGCTCCTTCTGGCACTAACAACCACGAAGAGAGCAAGTGAGCTTTGTGCCCTCTCCATTAGCCCTGAGTGTCTTTCCTTTGGCGTCGAGGAGTCTTCGGTGTCTTTGCGTCCTAACCCAGAGTTCCGCCCAAAGATTCTGAGTTCCTTGTTCCGGGCGACGACCTTCACGCTGCAGGCCTTTCACCCGCCACCCCACTCGGACCCGGGTCAGGAACGTCTCCACCTGTTATGTCCAGTGAGGGCGTTGGCCTGTTACTTGCGGCGGGTGGCCGTGTTTAGGCGCTCTGATGCCCTCTTTGTCTGCCACGGTAGATGCCGACGGGGAGAGGCGGTCTCCTCCCAGAGGTTCTCTCATTGGGTGAGATCGGCCATTATCCGGGCCTACCGAGCAGCGGGTGGATCCGCTCCTAGCGGTCTGAGGGCACATTCCACCCGTGGCGTGGCAGCCTCAGTGGCTCTTTTGCGGGGTGTGGCAGCAGAGGATATCTGCTCAGCTGCCTCTTGGGCTCGAACGTAACGGCTGGATCAGTAGCTCATACGGTTTTGAGCGCTGCTGTGCCCCCCTCAGGGCCCACTGCTCCAGTGGATTTGGATCCTGGGCCGGCGGGGCCCTAGCGATGCCTCTTCAGGAGCGGCGTCCAGCTGGGGGTACATTTATCCCGTCAGGCTTCGCCTTTGGGTTAAACCAATAGCGAAGCCGTTAGAGGGCGGAGCACCAATGACGTAGAACCCCTGAGTTATCTATCATAACCTCAGGTTCTACGAGTTGGTGCGAAGCCCTCTAACCTCGTCGCCCAGCGGCCGCCCTTCTCGCTGAGTTTCAGTTGGAGAAAGTGCGGCGGGTGCTTCCCGCCTTTATAGGAAGTGGACTGCCCCCTGCTGGGTGGCGAGTTCATTAAGCTTTCTCAGAGACGAGGCGGTGCCTCGGGGTAAACCAATAGCGAAGCCGTTAGAGGGCTTCGCACCAACTCGTAGAACCTGAGGTTATGATAGATAACTCAGGGGTTACACGCTGATGAAACAATAGAGTCACACATCACAACAACACACAGACACTAATGATACAATAGAGTCACACATCACAACAACACACACTGATGATACAATAGAGTTACACATCACAACAACACATAAACTTAAGTTCAACTTAAGGTAGATAATTATATGTATATAAGTTATTTGTGTCTTAATGTGAAGGTCTTATGCTGAAGAAAATAATCATTATATTCAGCGACTAAATGGTGTAATTCAATATTATTGATGTAGATTCAATATTATTGATGTAGATTCAATATTATTGATGTAGATTCAATATTATTGATGTAGATTCAATATTATTGATGTAGATTCAATATTATTGATGTGGATTCAATATTATTGATGTAGATTCATTATTATTGTGGTAGATTCAATATTATTGATGTAGATTCAATATTATTGATGTAGATTCATTATTATTGTGGTAGATTCAATATTATTGAGGTAGATTCAATATTATTGATGTAGATTAAATATTATTGATGAAGATTCAATATTATTGAGGTAGATTCAATATTATTGATGTAGATTCAATATTATTGCGGTAGATTCAATATTATTGATGTAGATTCATTATTATTGTGGTAGATTCAATATTATTGATGTAGATTCAATATTATTGATGTAGATTCAATATTATTGAGGTAGATTCAATATTATTGATGTAGATTCAATATTATTGATGTATATTCAATATTATTGATGTGGATTCAATATTATTGATGTAGATTCAATATTATTGTGGTAGATTAATATTGGGTAGATTCAATATTATTGAGGTAGATTCAATATTATTGATGTAGATTCAATATTATTGATGTAGATTCAATATTATTGATGTAGATTCATTATTATTGTGGTAGATTCAATATTATTGATGTAGATTCAATATTATTGATGTAGATTCATTATTATTGAGGTAGATTCAATATTATTGAGGTAGATTCAATATTATTGATGTAGATTCAATATTATTGGGGTAGATTCAATATTATTGATGTAGATTCAATATTATTGTGGTAGATTCATTATTATTGATGTAGATTCAATATTATTGAGGTAGATTCAATATTATTGAGGTAGATTCAATATTATTGAGGTAGATTCATTATTATTGAGGTAGATTCAATATTATTGAGGTAGATTCAATATTATTGATTTTGGGTAGATTCAATATTATTGATGTAGATTCAATATTATTGAGGTAGATTCAATATTATTGATGTAGATTCAATATTATTGATGTAGATTCATTATTATTGATGTAGATTCAATATTATTGATGTAGATTCATTATTATTGAGGTAGATTCAATATTATTGAGGTAGATTCATTATTATTGTGGTAGATTCAATATTATTGAGGTAGATTCAATATTATTGATGTAGATTCAATATTATTGATGTAGATTCAATATTATTGTGGTAGATTCAATATTATTGATGAAGATTCAATATTATTGATGTAGATTCAATATTATTGAGGTAGATTCAATATTATTGATGTAGATTCAATATTATTGATGTAGATTCAATATTATTGATGTAGATTCAATATTATTGTGGTAGATTCAATATTATTGATGTAGATTCAATATTATTGATGTAGATTCAATATTATTGATGTAGATTCAATATTATTGATGTAGATTCAATATTATTGATGTAGATTCAATATTATTGAGGTAGATTCAATATTATTGATGTAGATTCAATATTATTGAGGTAGATTCAATATTATTGTGGTAGATTCAATATTATTGATGTAGATTCAATATTATTGATGTAGATTCAATATTATTGATGTAGATTCAATATTATTGTGTAGATTCAATATTATTGTGTAGATTCAATATTATTGAGGTAGATTCAATATTATTGATGTAGATTCATTATTATTGAGGTAGATTCAATATTATTGAGGTAGATTCAATATTATTGATGTAGATTCAATATTATTGATGTAGATTCATTATTATTGTGGTAGATTCAATATTATTGAGGTAGATTCAATATTATTGAGGTAGATTCATTATTATTGAGGTAGATTCAATATTATTGATGAAGATTCAATATTATTGATGTAGATTCAATATTATTGATGTAGATGCAATATTATTGAGGTAGATTCAATATTATTGTGGTAGATTCAATATTATTGAGGTAGATTCAATATTATTGTGGTAGATTCAATATTATTGATGTAGATTCAATATTATTGATGTAGATTCAATATTATTGAGGTAGATTCAATATTATTGTGGTAGATTCAATATAATTCAATATCTTCAATTCAAGCTTCAGTCGTGATCAGACTCTTGAGTCTCACATAAATCATCAGTGAAATTAAACTCACTTCCCCGTCAGGTTCACGGCCTTGACCTCCACGTAAATGTTCCTCCTCAGTTCCAAACCTTCTGCAGGAACCAGCAGAGGATGTTTATAGTCCGAGTCCTGTGGAGACCAAACACCTTCAAGCACAGTGAGTTTGAAAGAACATGTTCTACTGACGTTATGAACACTCATGGACAGTGTGTCGATGAAGGTTCCGTTACGATCGCTGGTGGCCACTGACACTGACGACCTGGATGCAAGAAGACATGTTGACATGTTGAAGGTTAACTTAACTTAACTCAACTTTACTTAACTTAACTTAACTCACGCTATGATCTGAGTGTTGTTGAGGAGATATTCTAAAGGGTAGCGGCAAGAGAAGTGGTAGTAAAGGTCCGTGGAGTAGCTGATCAAACCGTCTTCTGTCCGCGGCGTGTCTATGAAGCCTGTGATGATCACCGACTGGATGCTGAGGAAACTGCTGAAGGGGCCCGAGGAGTCCGGGGCCTCGTCCACGATCTACAAACATGTGTCACTTGTATCACAAACATTAAGAATCTCGTCAAGACCACGTCAAGACCACGTCAAGACCACATCAAGACCACGTCAAGACCACGTCAAGACCACGTCAAGACCATGTCAAGACAACGTCAAAACCACGTCAAGACCACGTCACAAGACCACGTCACAAGACCACGTCAAGACCACGTCAAGACCACGTCAAGACCACGTCAAGACCACGTCAAGACCACGACAAGACCACGTCAAGACAACGTCAAGACCACGTCAAGACCACGTCAAGACCACGACAAGACCACGTCAAGACCACGTCAAGACCACGTCAAGACCACGTCAAGACCACGACAAGGCCACGTCAAGACCACGTCAAGACCACGTCAAGACAACGTCAAGACCACGTCAAGACCACGTCAAGACCACGTCAAGACCACGACAAGACCACGTCAAAACCACGTAAAGACCACGTCAAGACCACGTCAAGACCACGTCAAGACCACGTCAAGACCACGTCAAGACCAAACACGAGACAAACAAAAGGTCAAATCAATTGTTTCGAGAGCCTTAGGTTTGGTCCAGATGTTTCAAGAGGTTTCACAATTGTTTAGTTTTTACTTCTGGTTCAGTCCAACAAAGTGTGAACAGAACCTTCAGATCCTGTTCTATCCACTGCTGTCACAGACGGACCTGCAGAGACTGACGACACGGGTTCTCCTGACTGTGGTTGACGGGGAGTTGGTACCGGATCAGAGGAGGATCCACGGTGTCGTCGACGGTTCCTTTACAGACTGAGTTGTTGTGTTTGCTGT
>JACEEU010000937.1:22500-26761 GCA_016630915.1 Callionymus lyra
ATGAAGCAGAAGAAAAGGTTAAGATTGAAAAGTATGTGTTTATTTTTCATAGAAATATTGACATTAGAAAATGATCTTAAGCTCCGCCCACTGAAAACACTGTTGTTCTGGAGATTAAATCTTGTTGATCATAACTACACCAACTCTGCTGTGATTGGTCAAACATGGAGGTTTGTCACAGCGCGTCATCAATCCCAGAAGTCTGAATGCGTATTGAAAATATGACATTTCAACGATTACTTTTTTTAATCTTGTCTTGTTAGTGATCTTTAGGGACATCAGTCGAAATATTAACTTTATTAAACACTGACAAGAATGTCATCAAAGTTCATCAGCAAAAGGTACCAGTTGAACAACTACAACTAGAGAACATATGTGTAGAAAAATAAACTCAAGTTTAACAATAATAATGTGTAAAAATATAAAGTCACTTCAACATCTAAACATGTTTGTTGATGTTTTTAGACTCTTTTAAATTGTTATTTTTCAGCAAACAAGTCAAAGTATTGATTCCTCGTGAACTTGTGTTTGTGTTTGTGAAGAATGAAGAGTGAAGCCTGCGTGACGTCATCGAGTCACAGAGACTCTATTCTCTGCAGAAAAACATCACGTTGAGGTTCAGGATGTTTTCGATCTTCTCGCCAAACAAACTCATGGTTTTCACGCAAGAAAGAAAGAAAAGGATTTTTTCTCTCACTCTGTTCCACTCCTCCTGATGACGTCACGCTCCCAGTTTCTCACTTTCAAACTTATTCAGAAGATTTTGTTTGTGTTGGAGCTTCAGAGCCTCGAGAACATGTAGACATGGATCTGTTCAAGGTTTTGGGATCAGTCCTCGTCCTTCTCAGCCCAGGATCCGCGTCCAGAATAAACGGTGAGTTTTAACTTTGAATCCCTCGCGACACAAACAGTTACTTTTTTCTTTTGTTCTCATCGAGACCAAAACTGGGAAAAGTTCGTTTGGACGAAGTTCAGATACAAGTGTGTTACGTTAGCGACACAAAGTCTGTGTGTAAAGTACACACAATGAAACAAATGAACGACACGTTATAATAACAAAAGTCTGGACCAACACACACACACACATACACACACACACACACACACACACACACACACACACACACACACACTAACACACTCACACACATACACACACTCACACTTACACTCACACACTAACACACTCACACACATACACACTCACACTCACACTCACACACACTCTAATACGTGTCTATACGACTAGTTAAAAACAATGTATTTTGATCACTGTGACACTAACTAGTACTTCAGCCTCACTTTAGAACAAAACTCGTCGATCTCACGTAAGCAGCGAAAACAGCATCAGCGCCTCCGTGACGTCACACCAGGGACCGTCTACAAATGACTAACAATGACAAAAATGTCAAATTGAAAAATATTGACAGATTTTAACTAGAAGGAATAATTTAAACTCATTTCTTTCAGGAATAACTAACCTTCATATAATGTCACTTCAATCGTTAGTTTTTTACATTTTAGTTTATTGTTTATGTTTATATTTTCATACAATATACATTTTGTTATAACTGCTACTAGTCACTGATGGTCACCAAATTGATGTCACTTGTTAAAATAAACCATATCATGTAAATACACAAGTTACTTTTTCAAATGTATCTTTTCATTTTTAAAATTTAAAAATTTGTGCAATATTTCTAAAACGTTTTGTAATAACTTCGTAATAACAACTGTGATGGTCACCAAATGTTTGTCATTTATAAATATTATCCATAACATGCTACTACACTCGCTTCTCATTGAAATGTTCTTAATCAACATTATCATGCAATATTTCATAAACATTTTGTAACAAATATTAGTTACCTGGATGTAACTACAGTACATGTGAAGTACTAGTATGTAATCTACGCCCCGCCCCCCTATATAGACCCTCTGCTCCCGCCATCCGTCTGCCTTTTAAACTCAATGATGGAGAGAAGACCAAGTTAGAGGCGGAGCATGTACTGATAGACCTGGAGTTACATTCAGGAAACTAATATTTATACTATGTACAAGCTCCGCCTCTAACAGGCTTCACTGTTGGTTTCTAACCGAGTTCCAGAAGTTCACTCCTGGCTGATAAACAGATCTTCACTCCGTTCCCAAGAAAGAAAACCATCCTAACCTGACTCTGTTGTAGATGATGTTCTTTCAGTTACTGTCTCCAGAACTGTGTGAGAACCAGCATCATGTCACGTTAATAAAAGTACAAACGTAGACGTCCGGCTCTGAACAGGCCGAAGACGCTACGCCCTGCTGGAGTCTCTCAGGTGATCAGGGACAGGTGACTCTCTGCCTCATGAGATCTGAGAACAGAACTACAAATCCAATGAGCAACACGCTGAGACTCCAGCTCCAGACAAATGATTTGATTTATGTGAACTAACCTCGCGTCTAACAGGTGGAAATCTGTCAGTGACGGTGAAAACATCAGTGCTTGTGTAGGGGCCCCTCCTGTCCTGTGGGGCCCCTCCTGTCCTGTGGGGGCCCTCCTGTCCTGTGGGGGCCCTCCTGTCCTGTGTGGGGCCCTCCTGTCCTGTGGGGGGCCCTCCTGTCCTGTGGGGGCCCCTCCTGTCCTGTGGGGGCCCTCCTGTCCTGTGTGGGGCCCTCCTGTCCTGTGGGGGGCCCTCCTGTCCTGTGGGGGGCCCTCCTTTCCTGTGGGGGGCCCTCCTGTGCTGTGGGGGCCCTCCTTTGTCCTGTGGTGGGGCCCTCCTGTGCTGTGGGGGGCCCTCCTGTCCTGTGTGGGGCCCTCCTGTCCTGTGGGGGGCCCTCCTGTGCTGTGGGGGGCCCTCCTGTCCTGTGTGGGGCCCTCCTGTCCTGTGGGGGCCCTCCTGTCCTGTGGGGGCCCTCCCTTCCCTGTTGTGGGGCCCCCTCCTGTGCTGTGGGGGCTCCTCCTGTCCTGTGGTGGGGCCCTCCTGTGCTGTGGGGGCCCTCCTGTTCCTGTCCTGTGTGGGGCCCTCCTGTGCTGTGGGGGGCCCTCCTGTCCTGTGTGGGGCCCTCCTGTGCTGTGGGGGCCCTCCTGTGCTGTGGGGGGCCCTCCTGTCCTGTGTGGGGCCCTCCTGTGCTGTGGGGGCGCTCCTGTCCTGTGGGGGGCCCTCGTCCCTCTGACGCCCAGTGCATGTGAAGCATATATAAATATATATAGATGATACTTTTGTTTGAATATTGTTTACTTTGAATCTGTTGATATATCCGTCTATCATGTTGTCATTGGAAACTATAGACGGTTGATCCTCATTGTAACCGTTTTATTCCTTTTTCTTTAGCTGTCAAAGAAATGTTAGTGACTGAAGCTCAGAGTTATCGTTTCCAAACAGACATAGAAAAATATCTCCTTCTGTCGCATCTGTAGCCGACGCTGCGACTCACAGTGTCAGCAACATCATAACATGCCTCAGAAACTCAATTTATTTTGAAGAACATATAACACGTGTATGTTCACAGTCACTGTGTTTGTATCTTCAGGCCAGAGGATCTGTCGTCGAGGAACCCGGGCCCCCCCGCCCAGGGGGCCCCCCCCCCCCCCCCCCCGGGGCCCCCCCCCCCCCCCCCCCCCCCCCCCCCCCCCCCCCCGGGGGGGGGCGCCCCCCCCCCCCCCCGGGAAAAGGGGGGGGGCCGGCGGGCCCCCCCCCCCCCCCCCCCGGGGGGGGGGGGGGGGGGGGGGGGGGGGGGGGCCCCCGGGGGGGGGGGGGCGCGCCCCCCCGGCCCCCCCCCCCCCCCCCCCCCCCCGGGGGGGGGGGGGGGGGGGGGGGGGGGGGGGGGGGGGGGGCGGGCGCGCCCCCCCCCCCCCCCCCCCCCCCCCCCCCCCCCTCCCCCCCCCCCCGGGGGGGGGGGGGGGGGGGGGGGGGGGGGGGGTGATGTCAGTGTTTAAGACGAGATGATGTCAGTGTTTAAGACGAGATGATGTCAGTGTCGAACCCTGATGATGTCAGTGTTTAAGACGAGATGATGTCAGTGTTTAAGACGAGATGATGTCAGTGTTTAAGACGAGATGATGTCAGTGTTTAAGACGAGATGATGTCAGTGTTTAAGACGAGATGATGTCAGTGTTTAAGACGAGATGATGTCAGTGTTTAAGACGAGATGATGTCAGTGTTTAAGACGAGATGATGTCAGTGTTTAAGATTAAATGATGTCAGTGTTTAAGACGAGATGATGTCAGTGTTTAAGACGAGATGATGTCAGTGTTTAAGACGAGATGATGTCAGTGTTTAAG
>JACEEU010000938.1:5000-10000 GCA_016630915.1 Callionymus lyra
TGTGTTTAGTACTGTGTTTAGTACTGTGTTTAGTACTGTGTTTAATACTGTGTTTAGTACTGTGTTTAATACTGTGTTTAATACTGTGTTTAGTACTGTTTTAATACTGTGTTTAATACTGTGTTTAGTACTGTTTTAATACTGTGTTAAGTACTGTGTTTAATACTGTGTTTAATACTGTGTTTAGTACTGTGTTCTTTGTTAAGTACTGTGTTTAATACTGTGTTTAAAGTACTGTGTTTAATACTGTGTTTAGTACTGTGTTTAATACTGTGTTTAATACTGTGTTTAATACTGTGTTTAACCCTGACTGTGTTTAATACTGTGTTTAGTACTGTGTTTAATACTGTGTTTAATACTGTGTTTAATACTGTGTTTAGTACTGTGTTTAATACTGTGTTTAATACTGTGTTTAATATGTGTTTAATACTGTGTTAATACTGTGTTTAGTACTGTGTTTAATACTGTGTTTAATATGTGTTTAATACTGTGTTTAATACTGTGTTTAATACTGTGTTTAGTACTGTGTTTAATACTGTGTTTAATACTGTGTTTAATACTGTGTTTAGTACTGTGTTTAGTACTGTGTTTAATACTGTGTTTATTACTGTGTCTAGTACTGTGTTTAGTACTGTGTTTAATACTGTGTTTAGTACTGTGTTTAATACTGTGTTTAATACTGTGTTTAATACTGTGTTTAATACTGTGTTTAATACTGTGTTTAATACTGTGTTTAATACTGTGTTTAGTACTGTGTTTAATACTGTGTTTAATACTGTGTTTAATACTGTGTTTAATACTGTGTTTAATACTGTGTTTAATACTGTGTTTAATACTGTGTTTAGTACTGTGTTTAATACTGTGTTTAGTACTGTGTTTAATACTGTGTTTAATACTGTGTTTAATACTGTGTTTAGTACTGTGTTTAATACTGTGTTTAATACTGTGTTTAATACTGTGTTTAATACTGTGTTTAATACTGTGTTTAATACTGTGTTTAAGTACTGTGTTTAATACTAGTGTTTAATACTGTGTTTAGTACTGTGTTTAAGTACTGTGTTTAATACTGTGTTTAATACTGTGTTTAATACTGTGTTTAATACTGTGTTTAGTACTGTGTTTAGTACTGTGTTTAATACTGTGTTTAATACTGTGTTTAATACTGTGTTTAATACTGTGTTTAATACTGTGTTTAATACCTGTGTTTTATACTGTGTTTAGAGGGTACTGTGTTTAATACTGTGTTTAATACTGTGTTTAGTACTGTGTTTAATACTGTGTTTAATACTGTGTTTAATATACTGTGTTTAATACTGTGTTTAGTACTGTGTTTAATACTGTGTTTAATACTGTGTTTAATACTGTGTTTAATACTGTGTTTAATACTGTGTTTAGTACTGTGTTTAATACTGTGTTTAATACTGTGTTTAATACTGTGTTTATACTGTGTTTAATACTTGTTTAATACTGTGTTTAGTACTGTGTTTAATACTGTGTTTAATACTGTGTTTAATACTGTGTTTAATACTGTGTTTAATACTGTGTTTAATACTGTGTTTAATACTGTGTTTAATACTGTGTTTAATACTGTGTTTAATACTGTGTTTAATACTGTGTTTAGTACTGTGTTTAGTACTGTGTTTAATACTGTGTTTAATACTGTGTTTAGTACTGTGTTTAAACTGTGTTTAGTACTGTGTTTAATACTGTGTTTAATACTGTGTTTAATACTGTGTTTAATACTGTGTTTAATACTGTGTTTGTGTTTAATACTGTGTTTAGTACTGTGTTTAATACTGTGTTTAATACTGTGTTTAATACTGTGTTTAATACTGTGTTTAATACTGTGTTTAATACTGTGTTTAATACTGTGTTTAATACTGTGTTTAATACTGTGTTTAATACTGTGTTTAATACTGTGTTTAGTACTGTGTTTAAACTGTGTTTAGTACTGTGTTTAATACTGGATGAATCATTGTTGGATGAATCATTGTCGTATGAATCATTGTTGTATGAATCATTGTTGGATGAATCATTGTTGGATGAATAATTGTTGGATGAATCATTGTTGGATGAATCATTGTTGGATGAATAATTGTTGGATGAATCATTGTTGGATGAATCATTGTTGGATGAATCATTGTTGGATGAATCATTGTTATATGAATCATTGTTATATGAATCATTGTTGTATGAATCATTGTTGGATGAATCATTGTCGTATGAATCATCGTTATATGAATCATTGTTATATGAATCATTGTTGTATGAATCATTGTTGTATGAATCATTGTTGGATGAATCATTGTTGTATGAATCATTGTTGGATGAATCATTGTTGGATGAATCATTGTTGGATGAATCATTGTTGGATGAATCATTGTTGTATGAATCATTGTTATATGAATCATTGTTGGATGAATCATTGTTGGATGAATCATTGTTGGATGAATCATTGTTGGATGAATCATTGTTGGATGAATCATTGTTGGATGAATCATTGTTGGATGAATCATTGTTGGATGAATCATTGTTGGATGAATCATTGTTGGATGAATCATTGTTGGATGAATCATTGTTGGATGAATCATTGTTGGATGAATCATTGTTGGATGAATCATTGTTGGATGAATCATTGTTGGATGAATCATTGTTGGATGAATCATTGTTGGATGAATCATTGTTGGATGAATCATTGTTGGATGAATCATTGTTGGATGAATCATTGTTGGATGAATCATTGTTGGATGAATCATTGTTGGATGAATCATTGTTGGATGAATCATTGTTGGATGAATCATTGTTGGATGAATCATTGTTGGATGAATCATTGTTGGATGAATCATTGTTGGATGAATCATTGTTGGATGAATCATTGTTGGATGAATCATTGTTGGATGAATCATTGTTGGATGAATCATTGTTGGATGAATCATTGTTGGATGAATCATTGTTGGATGAATCATTGTTGGATGAATCATTGTTGGATGAATCATTGTTGGATGAATCATTGTTGGATGAATCTCATTGTTGGATGAATCATTGTTGGATGAATCATTGTTGGATGAATCATTGTTGGATGAATCATTGTTGGATGAATCATTGTTGGATGAATCATTGTTGGATGAATCATTGTTGGATGAATCATTGTTGGATGAATCATTGTTGGATGAATCATTGTTGGATGAATCATTGTTGGATGAATCATTGTTGGATGAATCATTGTTGGATGAATCATTGTTGGATGAATCATTGTTGGATGAATCATTGTTGGATGAATCATTGTTGGATGAATCATTGTTGGATGAATCATTGTTGGATGAATCATTGTTGGATGAATCATTGTTGGATGAATCATTGTTGGATGAATCATTGTTGGATGAATCATTGTTGGATGAATCATTGTTGGATGAATCATTGTTGGATGAATCATTGTTGGATGAATCATTGTTGGATGAATCATTGTTGGATGAATCATTGTTGGGATGAATCATTGTTGGATGAATCATTGTTGGATGAATCATTGTTGGATGAATCATTGTTGGATGAATCATTGTTGGATGAATCATTGTTGGATGAATCATTGTTGGATGAATCATTGTTGGATGAATCATTGTTGGATGAATCATTGTTGGATGAATCATTGTTGGATGAATCATTGTTGGATGAATCATTGTTGGATGAATCATTGTTGGATGAATCATTGTTGGATGAATCATTGTTGGATGAATCATTGTTGGATGAATCATTGTTGGATGAATCATTGTTGGATGAATCATTGTTGGATGAATCATTGTTGGATGAATCATTGTTGGATGAATCATCGTTGGATGAATCATTGTTGGATGAATCATTGTTGGATGAATCATTGTTGGATGAATCATCATTGGATGAATCATTGTTGGATGAATCATTGTTGGATGAATCATTGTTGGATGAATCATTGTTGGATGAATCATCGTTGGATGAATCATTGTTGGATGAATCATTGTTGGATGAATCATTGTTGGATGAATCATTGTTGGATGAATCATTGTTGGATGAATCATTGTTGGATGAATCATTGTTGGATGAATCATTGTTGGATGAATCATTGTTGGATGAATCATTGTTGGATGAATCATTGTTGGATGAATCATTGTTGGATGAATCATTGTTGGATGAATCATTGTTGGATGAATCATTGTTGGATGAATCATTGTTGGATGAATCATTGTTGGATGAATCATTGTTGGATGAATCATTGTTGGATGAATCATTGTTGGATGAATCATTGTTGGATGAATCATTGTTGGATGAATCATTGTTGGATGAATCATTGTTGGATGAATCATTGTTGGATGAATCATTGTTGGATGAATCATTGTTGGATGAATCATTGTTGGATGAATCATTGTTGGATGAATCATTGTTGGATGAATCATTGTTGGATGAATCATTGTTGGATGAATCATTGTTGGATGAATCATTGTTGGATGAATCATTGTTGGATGAATCATTGTTGGATGAATCATTGTTGGATAAATGAATCATTGTTGGATGAATCATTGTTGGATGAATCATTGTTGGATGAATCATTGTTGGATGAATCATTGTTGGATGAATCATTGTTGGATGAATCATTGTTGGATGAATCATTGTTGGATGAATCATTGTTGGATGAATCATTGTTGGATGAATCATTGTTGGATGAATCATTGTTGGATGAATCATTGTTGGATGAATCATTGTTGGATGAATCATTGTTGGATGAATCATTGTTGGATGAATCATTGTTGGATGAATCATTGTTGGATGAATCATTGTTGGATGAATCATTGTTGGATGAATCATTGTTGGATGAATCATTGTTGGATGAATCATTGTTGGATGAATCATTGTTGGATGAATCATTGTTGGATGAATCATTGTTGGATGAATCATTGTTGGATGAATCATTGTTGGATGAATCATTGTTGGATGAATCATTGTTGGATGAATCATTGTTGGATGAATCATTG
>JACEEU010000938.1:12500-22500 GCA_016630915.1 Callionymus lyra
TTACACACACCTGAGTGTGTTACAGTTACACACATCATTGATCACTTCAATGCTTCTGTCATGAAAGTCTCCTGCAGACCCATGAGCAAGACAACAGGAGCTTCACACCGACAGCTGCGGCGTCGAACTCGCAGAAGCATCCGAGTCGTTGATAAACATCTCAGTGGAGCAGCTGCACAATCTCACGACACACTTCAGAGTCACTCAAACTTCCATGTGTTTCTTCAGCAGAAGTTCAACCATCACTCAGGACTACAAACAATATGGCCGCCGGTGCACGACAAGAACGATCCTCTGTCTGACCACATTCGTAGAACTGTAGTTATTTGTCTAAAGTAGCTGAAGACTACGTTTGTTTTTGTAGATCATTCTCTGTCATGTTCTTTTCATGACACCAGATGGCGCTCTCTGTGCTCTGTGACTTATAAAGGCTTGACGTTAACAAGACAATAACTTTTTATTGACAATATTGATGTAAAGTTGGAACATTAAAGCAACACGACGTAACATTTCCTTTCGTTCGATGTCGACAGTGCATGTGCACTTACACTGTTCTACCACTGGAGGGAGCCCGAAACACTTGTTGACTGTTACCTGATGTTGCTTTTAACCCTTTGAACCTTGACCTCATGAAACTTTCAATATTTAAACATCCATTTTTAGAAAAAAACAAGACATTATTGACTCGATGATCAGCAAGATTCATGATGATTGACTCACTATGAGACTCACTTTAAGACTCACTATAAGACTCACTATGAGACTCACTATAAGACTCACTATAAGACTCACTATAAGACTCACTATAAGACTCACTATAAGACTCACTATAAGACTCACTATAAGACTCACTATGAGACTCACTATAAGACTCACTTTAAGACTCACTATAAGACTCACTATAAGACTCACTATAAGCTCACTTAGACTCACTATAAGACTCACTATGAGACTCACTATAAGACTCACTATGAGACTCACTATAAGACTCACTATAAGACTCACTATGAGACTCACTATAAGACTCACTATAAGACTCACTATAAGACTCACTATGAGACTCACTATAAGACTCACTATAAGACTCACTATGAGACTCACTATAAGACTCACTATGAGACTCACTATAAGACTCACTATGAGCCACTATGAGACTCACTATAAGACTCACTATAAGACTCACTATGAGACTCACTATAAGACTCACTATAAGACTCACTATGAGACTCACTATAAGACTCACTATAAGACTCACTATGAGACTCACTATGAGACTCACTATGAGACTCACTATAAGACTCACTATAAGACTCACTATGAGACTCACTATAAGACTCACTGGCCACTATGAGACTCACTATAAGACTCACTATGAGACTCACTATAAGACTCACTATGAGACTCACTATGAGACTCACTTAAGCCACTATGAGACTCACTATAAGACTCACTATGAGACTCACTATAAGACTCACTATAAGACTCACTATAAGACTCACTATGAGACTCACTATAAGACTCACTATAAGACTCACTATGAGACTCACTATAAGACTCACTATAAGACTCACTATAAGACTCACTATGAGACTCACTATAAGACTCACTATGAGACTCACTATAAGACTCACTATAAGACTCACTATAAGACTCACTATAAGACTCACTATAAGACTCACTATAAGACTCACTATGAGACTCACTATGAGACTCACTATAAGACTCACTATAAGACTCACTATAAGACTCACTATGAGACTCACTATAAGACTCACTATAAGACTCACTATAAGACTCACTATAAGACTCACTATGAGACTCACTATAAGACTCACTATGAGACTCACTATGAGACTCACTATAAGACTCACTATGAGACTCACTATGAGACTCACTATGAGACTCACTATAAGACTCACTATAAGACTCACTATGAGACTCACTATGAGACTCACTATAAGACTCACTATGAGACTCACTATGAGACTCACTATGAGACTCACTATAAGACTCACTATAAGACTCACTTGAGACTCACTTGAGACTCACTATAAGACTCACTATGCTCATAAGACTCACTATGAGACTCACTATAAGACTCACTATGAGACTCACTATAAGACTCACTATAAGACTCACTATAAGACTCACTATGAGACTCACTATAAGACTCACTATGAGACTCACTATAAGACTCACTATAAGACTCACTATAAGACTCACTATAAGACTCACTATGAGACTCACTATGAGACTCACTATAAGACTCACTATGAGACTCACTATAAGACTCACTATAAGACTCACTATGAGACTCACTATAAGACTCACTATAAGACTCACTATAAGACTCACTATGAGACTCACTATAAGACTCACTATAAGACTCACTATGAGACTCACTATGAGACTCACTATAAGACTCACTATGAGACTCACTATAAGACTCACTATAAGACTCACTAGACTCACTATGAGACTCACTATGCTAAGACTCACTATAAGACTCACTATAAGACTCACTATGAGACTCACTATAAGACTCACTATGAGACTCACTATAAGACTCACTATGAGACTCACTATAAGACTCACTATGAGACTCACTATTCACTAAGACTCACTATAAGACTCACTATAAGACTCACTATAAGACTCACTATAAGACTCATTTTTAAAACTCACTATGAGACTCACTATAAGCTCACTATAAGACTCACCTCACTATGAGACTCACTATGAGACTCACTATGAGACTCACTATGAGACTCACTATGAGACTCACTATGAGACTCACTATGAGACTCACTATGAGACTCACTATAAGACTCACTATAAGACTCACTATGAGACTCACTATAAGACTCATTTTAAAACTCACTATGAGACTCACTATGAGACTCACTATAAGACTCACTATGAGACTCACTATAAGACTCACTATGAGACTCACTATAAGATTCATTTTAAGACTCACTATAAGACTCACTATGAGACTCACTATAAGACTCACTATGAGACTCACTATAAGACTCACTATAAGACTCACTATAAGACTCACTATGAGACTCACTATAAGACTCACTATGAGACTCACTATAAGACTCATTTTAAAACTCACTATAAGACTCACTATAAGACTCACTATAAGACTCACTTTAAGACTCACATGGTTCTGTCTCACCTTCAACACTCGGTCTTCAGGCTCCGCCCACTCCTACACAGGAAGGTTAATGACTACATGACTCGAGTCACTCGAGTCACTCTGATGAGAACACGAGGTCACGTGGAGAACTGACTCCACAACCTGCTGAGCTGCAACAAAACAAGGTCATGCCAGACACCTACACACCTACACACCTACACACCTACACACACACACACAGAGTGTTGTGAGCGTGAGAGTGTGTATGGTGTGTACAATTGTGTGAGAGACAGACTTGTATGTATGAGTCTCTCTGCAGGGAACAGACTTGAACCATCTCTGCTCCATCTGACCACTTCTGTTGTTCGCACACACAAGTAAACAAACACACACACACACACACACACACACACACACACACACACACACACACACACACACACACACACACACACACACACACACACACACACACACACACACACACACACCACCTGGCCTCGCAGCTTTGGGCAACAGATGTGCGACGGTGGTGCTGAGCCGAGCAGCCGGGCCTGGATGTATGTGGATCCTCTGCACCAAACCTCCTCTGAGTCCTCGCCCTCCTCATCTGTCGCTCTCTAGCGCCCCCTGCTGTCACAACATGACCTGTCTCACCTCCTGCACCCCCTCTCTTCCAGCTGTCAATCACTTCAGGGACTGTACAACAATACAACAACACTTCAACACAACAATACAACAACACTTCAACACAACAATACAACAACACTTCAACACAACAATACAACACTTCAACACAACAATACAACAACACTTCAACACAACAATACAACAGCACTTCAACACAACAATACAACAGCACTTCAACACAACAACACAGCATTCAACACAACAATACAACACACTTCAACACAACAATACAACAGCACTTCAACACAACAATACAACAGCACTTCAACACAACAATACAACAACACATCAACACAACAATACAACAACACTTCAACACAACAATACAACAACACATCAACACAACAATACAACAGCACTTCAACAAAACAATACAACAGCACTTCAACACAACAATACAACAACACATCAACACAACAATACAACAACACTTCAACACAACAATACAACAACACATCAACACAACAATACAACAACACTTCAACACAACAATACAACAGCACTTCAACACAACAATACAACAACACATCAACACAACAATACAACAACACTTCAACACAACAATACAACAACACTTCAACACAACAATACAACAACACTTCAACACAACAATACAACAACACTTCAACACAACAATACAACAACACATCAACACAACAATACAACAGCACTTCAACACAACAATACAACAGCACTTCAACACAACAATACAACAACACTTCAACACAACAATACAACAGCACTTCAACACAACAATACAACAGCACTTCAACCAACAACAACAATACAACAGCACTTCAACACAACAATACAACAACACATCAACACAACAATACAACAGCACTTCAACACAACAATACAACAACACTTCAACACAACAATACAACAACACTTCAACACAACAATACAACAACACATCAACACAACAATACAACAACACTTCAACACAACAATACAACAACACTTCAACACAACAATACAACAGCACTTCAACACAACAATACAACAGCACTTCAACACAACAATACAACAGCACTTCAACACAACAATACAACAACACATCAACACAACAATACAACAGCACTTCAACACAACAATACAACAGCACTTCAACACAACAATACAACAGCACTTCAACACAACAATACAACAGCACTTCAACACAACAATACAACAACACAACAACACAACAACACAACAACACTTCAACACAACAATACAACAGCACATCAATACAACAATACAACAACACAGGTTCTTCACTTCAACGTCCTGGTTCTTCACTTCTACGTTCAGGTTCTTCACTTCTACGTTCAGGTTCTTCACTTCTACGTTCAGGTTCTTCACTTCTACGTCCAGGTTCTTCACTTCTACGTTCAGGTTCTTCACTTCAACGTTCAGGTTCTTCACTTCTACGTTCAGGTTCTTCACTTCTACATTCAGGTTCTTCACTTCTACGTCCAGGTTCTTCACTTCTACGTTCAGGTTCTTCACTTCTACGTCCAGGTTCTTCACTTCTACGTTCAGGTTCTTCACTTCAACGTCCAGGTTCTTCACTTCAACGTTCAGGTTCTTCACTTCTACGTCCAGGTTCTTCACTTCTACGTCCAGGTTCTTCACTTCTACGTTCAGGTTCTTCACTTCAACGTTCAGGTTCTTCACTTCAACGTTCAGGTTCTTCACTTCTACGTCCAGGTTCTTCACTTCTACGTTCAGGTTCTTCACTTCTACGTTCAGGTTCTTCACTTCAACGTTCAGGTTCTTCACTTCAACGTCCTGGTTCTTCACTTCTACGTTCAGGTTCTTCACTTCTACGTTCAGGTTCTTCACTTCTACGTCCAGGTTCTTCACTTCTACGTCCAGGTTCTTCACTTCTACGTTCAGGTTCTTCACTTCTACATTCAGGTTCTTCACTTCTACGTTCAGGTTCTTCACTTCTATGTTCAGGTTCTTCACTTCTACGTTCAGGTTCTTCACTTCTACGTCCAGGTTCTTCACTTCTACGTCCAGGTTCTTCACTTCTACGTTCAGGTTCTTCACTTCTACATTCAGGTTCTTCAGTTCTTCTTCTACGTCCAGGGTTCAGGTTCTTCACTTCTACGTTCAGGTTCTTCACTTCTACGTTCAGGTTCTTCACTTCTACGTTCAGGTTCTTCACTTCTACGTCCAGGTTCTTCACTTCTACGTCCAGGTTCTTCACTTCTACGTTCAGGTTCTTCACTTCACGTTCAGGTTCTTCTACGTCCAGGTTCTTCACTTCTACGTTCAGGTTCTTCACTTCTACGTTCAGGTTCTTCACTTGTACGTCCAGGTTCTTCACTTCTACGTCCAGGTTCTTCACTTCTACATTCAGGTTCTTCACTTCTACATTCAGGTTCTTCACTTCTACGTCCAGGTTCTTCACTTCTACGTCCAGGTTCTTCACTTCTACGTTCAGGTTCTTCACTTCTACATTCAGGTTCTTCACTTCTACGTCCAGGCTCTTCACTTCTACGTCCAGGTTCTTCATTTCTACGTTCAGGTTCTTCACTTCTACGTCCAGGTTCTTCACTTCTACGTTCAGGTTCTTCACTTCTACGTCCAGGTTCTTCACTTCTACGTTCAGGTTCTTCACTTCTACATCCAGGTTCTTCACTTCTACGTTCAGGGCCTTCACTTCTACGTTCAGGTTCTTCACTTCTACATTCAGGTTCTTCACTTCTACGTCCAGGTTCTTCACTTCTACGTCCAGGTTCTTCACTTCTACGTCCAGGTTCTTCACTTCTACGTCCAGGTTCTTCACTTCTACGTCCAGGTTCTTCACTTCTACGTCCAGGTTCTTCACTTCTACGTCCAGGTTCTTCACTTCTACGTCCAGGTTCTTCACTTCTACGTCCAGGTTCTTCACTTCTACGTTCAGGTTCTTCACTTCTACATTCAGGTTCTTCACTTCTACGTCCAGGTTCTTCACTTCTACGTCCAGGTTCTTCACTTCTACGTTCAGGTTCTTCACTTCTACATTCAGGTTCTTCACTTCTACGTTCAGGTTCTTCACTTCTACGTTCAGGTTCTTCACTTCTACGTCCAGGTTCTTCACTTCTACGTTCAGGTTCTTCACTTCTACGTCCAGGCTCTTCACTTCTACGTCCAGGTTCTTCATTTCTACGTTCAGGTTCTTCACTTCTACGTCCAGGTTCTTCACTTCTACGTTCAGGTTCTTCACTTCTACGTCCAGGTTCTTCACTTCTACGTTCAGGTTCTTCACTTCTACATCCAGGTTCTTCACTTCTACGTTCAGGGCCTTCACTTCTACGTTCAGGTTCTTCACTTCTACATTCAGGTTCTTCACTTCTACGTCCAGGTTCTTCACTTCTACGTCCAGGTTCTTCACTTCTACGTCCAGGTTCTTCACTTCTACGTTCAGGTTCTTCACTTCTACGTCCAGGTTCTTCACTTCTACGTCCAGGTTCTTCACTTCTACGTCCAGGTTCTTCACTTCTACGTCCAGGTTCTTCACTTCTACATTCAGGTTCTTCACTTCTTCACGTCCAGGTTCTTCACTTCTACGTCCAGGTTCTTCATTTCTACGTTCAGGTTCTTCACTTCTACGTCCAGGTTCTTCACTTCTACGTCCAGGTTCTTCACTTCTACATTCAGGTTCTTCACTTCTACGTCCAGGTTCTTCACTTCTACGTCCAGGTTCTTCACTTCTACGTCCAGGTTCTTCACTTCTACGTCCAGGTTCTTCACTTCTACGTTCAGGTTCTTCACTTCTACATTCAGGTTCTTCACTCTTTTACGTCCAGGTTCTTCACTTCTACGTCCAGGTTCTTCACTTCTACGTTCAGGTTCTTCACTTCTACATTCAGGTTCTTCACTTCTACGTCCAGGTTCTTCACTTCTACATTCAGGTTCTTCACTTCTACGTCCAGGTTCTTCACTTCTACGTTCAGGTTCTTCACTTCTACGTCCAGGTTCTTCACTTCTACATTCAGGTTCTTCACTTCTACGTCCAGGTTCTTCACTTCTACATTCAGGTTCTTCACTTCTACGTCCAGGTTCTTCACTTCTACGTCCAGGTTCTTCACTTCTACGTCCAGGTTCTTCACTTCTACGTCCAGGTTCTTCACTTCTACGTCCAGGTTCTTCACTTCTACATTCAGGTTCTTCACTTCTACGTTCAGGTTCTTCACTTCTACGTTCAGGTTCTTCACTTCTACGTCCAGGTTCTTCACTTCTACATTCAGGTCTTTTCTACGTCCAAGTTCTTCACTTCTACGTTCAGGTTCTTCACTTCTACGTCCAGGTTCTTCACTTCTACGTCCAGGTTCTTCACTTCTACGTTCAGGTTCTTCACTTCTACGTCCAGGTTCTTCACTTCTACGTCCAGGTTCTTCACTTCTACATTCAGGTTCTTCACTTCTACATCCAGGTTCTTCACTTCTATGTTCAGGTTCTTCACTTCTACATTCAGGTTCTTCAGTTCTACATTCAGGTTCTTCACTTCTACATTCAGGTTCTTCACTTCTACGTCCAGGTTCTTCACTTCTACGTTCAGGTTCTTCACTTCTACGTCCAGGTTCTTCACTTCTACATTCAGGTTCTTCACTTCTACGTCCAGGTTCTTCACTTCTACGTTCAGGTTCTTCACTTCTACGTCCAGGTTCTTCACTTCTACATTCAGGTTCTTCACTTCTACGTCCAGGTTCTTCACTTCTACGTTCAGGTTCTTCACTTCTACGTCCAGGTTCTTCACTTCTACGTCCAGGTTCTTCACTTCTACATTCAGGTTCTTCACTTCTACGTCCAGGTTCTTCACTTCTACGTCCAGGTTCTTCACTTCTACGTTCAGGTTCTTCACTTCTACGTCCAGGTTCTTCACTTCTACGTCCAGGTTCTTCACTTCTACGTCCAGGTTCTTCACTTCTACATTCAGGTTCTTCACTTCTACGTCCAGGTTCTTCACTTCTACATTCAGGTTCTTCACTTCTACGTCCAGGTTCTTCACTTCTACGTTCAGGTTCTTCACTTCTACATTCAGGTTCTTCACTTCTACGTCCAGGTTCTTCACTTCTACATTCAGGTTCTTCACTTCTACGTTCAGGTTCTTCACTTCTACGTCCAGGTTCTTCACTTCTACGTTCAGGTTCTTCACTTCTACGTCCAGGTTCTTCACTTCTACGTTCAGGTTCTTCACTTCTACGTCCAGGTTCTTCACTTCTACGTCCAGGTTCTTCACTTCTACGTCCAGGTTCTTCACTTCTACATCAGGTTTTCAGGTTCTTCACTTCTACGTCCAGGTTCTTCACTTCTACATTCAGGTTCTTCACTTCTACGTCCAGGTTCTTCACTTCTACGTTCAGGTTCTTCACTTCTACATTCAGGTTCTTCACTTCTACGTCCAGGTTCTTCACTTCTACATTCAGGTTCTTCACTTCTACGTTCAGGTTCTTCACTTCTACGTCCAGGTTCTTCACTTCTACGTTCATGTTCTTCACTTCTGTGGCCAGGTTCTTCACTTCTACGTTCAGGTTCTTCTTCACTTGTCTACGGCGCAGGTTCTTCACTTCTACATTCAGGTTCTTCACTACGTCCAGGTTCTTCACTTCTACATTCAGGTTCTTCCCACGTTCAGGTTCTTCACTTCTACGTCCAGGTTCTTCACTTCTACGTCCAGGTTCTTCACTTCTACGTTCAGGTTCTTCACTTCTACGTTCAGGTTCTTCACTTCTACGTTCAGGTTCTTCACTTCTACATTCAGGTTCTTCACTTCTACGTTCAGGTTCTTCACTTCTTCACTTCTACGTTCAGGTTCTTCACTTCTACATTCAGGTTCTTCACTTCTACGTTCACATCCAGCTTCTTCTCTGAAAGTTGAACCTTTTGTCACTTCACGTTCAGCTTCTTCATGATTTGACACCTTAGAGTTCAACTCATTTGTGGATAAAAGATTTCATTCCAAACATTGACATCAAGCCTTTAAACCAGATGTTGTCGACCTTTCTATGACTGAGAGATACTTCAAGGTCACCATGTGACCTGATGGATGTTTTTACACTTAACTTCAAGAATATGCCGATCAATGATCTTCACGATGACTGATGACTCTGTACATCAGCAGCAGGACGTGAGCCATGAGTCACGAGTCGCGGTTGAGTCACACAACAGCTCGACAGATTTAGTCGG
>JACEEU010000938.1:27500-39416 GCA_016630915.1 Callionymus lyra
GTGTAGAGAGGAAGGAGAGTGTGTATGAGAGGAAGTGAGAGTGTGTGAGAGAGGAAGTGAGAGTGTTTATGAGAGGAAGTGAGAGTGTGTGAGAGAGGAAGTGAGAGTGTGTATGAGAGGAAGTGAGAGTGTGAGAGAGGAAGTGAGAGTGTGTGAGTGAGAGGGAGAGTGTTTATGAGAGGAAGTGAGAGTATGTGAGAGAGGAAGTGAGAGTGTGTATGAGAGGAAGTGAGAGTGTGTATGAGAGGAAGTGAGAGTGTGTGAGAGAGGAAGTGAGAGTGTTTATGAGAGGAAGTGAGAGTGTGTGAGAGAGGAAGTGAGAGTGTGTATGAGAGGAAGTGAGAGTGTGTGAGAGAGGAGATGAGAGGAGAAGTGTTTATGAGAGTGTGTGAGAGAGGAAGAGAGGAGAGTGTGTATGAGAGGAAGTGGAGAGGTGTGAGAGAGGAGGTGAGAGAGGAAGTGAGAGTGTGTGAGAGAGGAAGTGAGAGTGTGTATGAGAGGAAGTGAGAGTGTGTGAGAGAGGAAGTGAGAGTGTATGAGAGGAAGTGAGAGTGTGTGAGAGAGGAAGTGAGAGTGTGTATGAGAGAGAAGTGAGAGTGTGAGAAGAAGGAAGGTGAGAGTGTGTGAGAGAGGAAGTGAGAGTGTGTATGAGAGGAAATTGAGAGTGTGTGGAGAGGAGGTGAGAGTGTGTGAGAGAGGAAGTGAGAGTGTGTATGAGAGGAAGTGAGAGTGTGTGAGAGTGAGAAGTGTGTGAGAGAGGAAGTGAGAGTGTAATGAGAGAGGAAGTGTATGAGAGGAAGTGAGAGTGTGTGGAGAGAGGAAGGGGGAGTGTGTATGAGAGGAAGTGAGAGTGTATATGAGAGAGTGGAGAGAGGAAGTGAGAGTGTGTGGAGAGGAAGTGAGAGTGTGTATGAGAGGAAGTGAGAGTGTGTATGAGAGGAAGTGAGAGTGTGAGAGAGGAAGTGAGAGTGTGTATGAGAGGAAGTGAGTGTGAGAGGAAAGTGAGAGGATGTGAGAAGTAGTGTGATGAGAGGAAGTGAGAGTGTGTGAGAGAGGAAGTGAGAGTGTGTATGAGAGGAAGTGAGAGTGTGTATGAGAGGAAGTGAGAGTGTGTGAGAGAGGAAGTGAGAGTGTGTGAGAGAGGAAGTGAGAGTGTGTGAGAGAGGAAGTGTGACCCTAACCACTCCTAACTCCAGGCTGCTCAGACTACTTAAGAAAAATCCACTTATCGTGCTTCATCTCATTACCTCATCGTGTTGTGTTGTTGTTGTAGATGTGAGTGTTTGTCTACCTTCAGAAAACACAACTACACAATCACAGCTTCATGTTCACAACAAGTTGTTCACAGCTCTGTGTATGTGTGCATGTGTGTGTGTGTATATAAATGTATGTATATATATATATATATATATATATACTGTATATATTTGTCTATACCTCTGAATTACTCTGAAAATGATCTTGAGTAGAAGTATGAGTGAAGTTTGGCTGAACTATCACAAGTTGTTTTCTTGATACTGTAGTCAGTCTGCAGTTCCACTGGTGTCCTGTAGGTGGTGCTGGCTCATCGGTGAGCTGCTCAAACACTCACAACTGTCACTCAAAACACTACATCAGGGGCTACACTTGTTCTGTTCTTTGAAAATGATAAAGTCCTAAAGATGTAGTGATGAAAGGATGGATTTAATCATATTCATGGAGAGAAAGACTGACTTGAATGAGTAGTTCAGTCAAGAAAGTAGATATTTTCTCATATTTGGAAACTTTTCCTCTGAGAGAAACTTCACTACGTCCATGATGTCAGTGTCGGCCTGTAGAGTCAACATCTCGTCCTCTGCTGAGACGTTTGTCCATATCATACTAAAAACACTCAGAGTCAAGTCAACTTTATTTGTCAAATATACTATATGCATGACATACAGTACAGATCAAATGCAGTACTCACAGATCTATGGTGCAAAAACAGGGATTCAAAAATATATAAATTTCTATAAGTAGAAAGGACATAAAATAAACAGTCAACAGAACTAATATTGAACACAATACGAACACATTAAGGCACTTGGTTATGTAGAGGACGAATAGGAAATAAATAATAATAATAATAATAATAAATAGGATATTTAAGGTCATTTACAAGTGATGTAGTGCAGTTCAGTGCAAATAAGCAGAGGGACAGTGGAACGTGCAGTCCCTGAGTTCAGAGTGTGGAAATGGTGTTGGTCCAGGAGGAGGTGGGGATTACAGTCCTAGTCTGAGGCCCGGTTCAGAGGGGGGATGATGAGAAGGGGTTGGAAGTGACGGTAGGGCGGGGAGGGAGTTGAGTCTCCTAACAGCCTGGTGGAAGAAACTGTCCTTTAGCATGCTGGTTCTGGCATGGAGACTGTTCCCCGAGGAAGCTGCAGAGGCTGTGAGATGGGTGGGAGGGGTCACCTGCAATCTTGATGGCCTTGCTGGTTATAAGTGTTGGAAATGTCCAGAAGGGGGCGGGACACACACCAATGATCCTCTCAGCTCTCTCATGATGCGGTCCAGGGTCTTGCAGCAGGACACGGTGCAAGCGCCAAACCCCACAGTGTTGCATGTTGTCAGGTAGGACTCGATGGTGCCTCTGTAGAAGTTGTGCATTATGGGGGATGAGGCTCCTGCTCTCCTCAGTTTGTGGTGGAAGTAGAGGCGCTGCTGGGCTTTTTTGGCAATTGATGAGGAATTGTTGCTCCAGGAAATATCTTCATGAGATGTGCACACCGAGGAACTTGGTGCTGCAGACCCTTTCCACTGCAGCACCGTCTATGGTTAGTGGAGAATGCTCGGTGTGCACTCCCCTGAAGTCCACAATAGTGTTCTTGGTCTTCTCCACATTCAGGTGTAGATTGGATGATGGAGGGCAGTCATGGGTCAGCGGAGTGATGGGAGTGAGTGCGATCAGACGGTAGTAGTTGAAACTGGAGAGAGACAACTTCTTCGGGACCAGGATGATGGTGGTGGCTTTGAGGCATCTGCCTCAAAGCGAGCGAAGAAGTCGTTCAGCTGGTTCAGCGGAGAGGTGGAGCTGTTGCAGCCAGTCTTTACAGAGGGCTTATAGTCAATGATGGTCTGCATCCCTTGCCCAAGGTTCCTGGTGTCTCAGCTGTCTTTAAAGCGCTCAGCAATCTTTCTTGAGAACTCCTTCTTGACCTTTCTGATACCCTGTGACAGGTAACCGAGGTCCGTAGTGTTGTTGTATGTGGCTGCTTGTCTAAACATGCTCCAGTCGGTGGTGGAGAAGCAGTCCTGAAGTGCCTCTGAAGACCCTTTAGGCCACACGCGAATCTGCTCGTGGCTGGTTTGGCCTGTATCCTGGCATTAGCATAACAGTAGTGTGGTCTGATGCCCCAATGTGAGGGAGGGGATGAGCTTTGTAGGAACCTTTGTGTGTGGTGTAGAAATTGTCCAGAATATTGTTTCCTTGTGTGGGGAAGTTGATATGTCCGTGGAGTTGTGGAAACACACTCTTGGGGTTGCTGTGGCTGAAATCCCAGGCCAGGATGAGGAAGGCATCTGGGTGAGCTGTCTGCTGGTCACTGATGTGCTGGTGGAGTTCTTGCAGTGCCTCGCTCCTGTTGTTGTTGGAGCCAGGGGGGGTGTATATATTGCCACCAGTATTATGTCACTACATTCCCTTGGCGCGTAGAATGGCTAGCTTTGAATAGCCATAAACTCCACCAGTGATGAGCAGTGTTGCAGACCACAACAACGTCGCGGCACCAGGCATCTGATACGAAGAGGACGTGATGTCCTTCAGCCTGACATACTGTGGTCGATCCGTGAGATACTCCAGGAGACCAGACCAGGGTCCACATGCATCTGTGTCAGTTAGTCCTGGAGCAAGGTGGGTTGGATGGTGTTGAAGGCTCTAGAAAAGTCCAGGAACAGTATCCTCACTGAGCCACTTCCTTTATCCAGGAAGTGGGAGTAGATGCAGGACGTGAAGGACAGCATCTTCTACACCAGCCGTGTGCCAGTAGGTGAACTGCACGGGGTGTTGTTCATGCTGAACTTGTGGCCTGAGTTGTTTGAGGACCAGCCGCTCCAGTGTCAGCTGTGAAGTCAGTGTCTCCGGTCTTTAATCGTTCAGCTCGCTGGGCCGGATCTTTTTCCGGACTGGAATGATACAGGAAGTCTTCCACAGGGTTGGTACTTTCCCCAGCTGTAGACTGAGGTTGAAGACCTGCTGGTGTTTTCTTCCTGATTGTCCTTGTGGTCACAAGAGGAGTGAACTGTGACTGAAGGTGAACCAGGTAATGATCGTCCCACTTCCCAAGTGGAGGAAGAGGTTTGGCTCTGTACGCGTCCTTCAAGTTGGTATAAAGAAGTAAGTAAGTAAGTAAGTAATATTTATTTATATAGCGCTTTTCGAGACCAGGGTCACAAAGCGCTTACAAAACAATACTCAAAACATTATAAACAACGAGAACAACACAGGAGTTCGAGAAATTCAAGGAAAAGCCTGCACAAATAGAAACGTCTTAAGATGTTTCTTAAAGGAGTCAGTAGACTCCATCAAGCGCAAAGAGAGAGGAAGATTGTTCCAAAGCTTAGGAGCAACAGCCTGAAAAGATTTCTCTCCTCTGGTCCTGAGCCGTGTGCGTGGAACCATAAGTAGATTCTGATCCACAGACCTCAGAGCCCGAGCTGGGGTGTAAGGCTGGATCAGATCAGTGATGTAAGGAGGAGCCTGACCATGAATAGCTCTGAAAGTAAGACAGAATTTTAAAGTTGATCCTGAAAGAAACTGGAAGCCAGTGAAGAGTTTTAAGGACCGGAGAAATGTGAGTTCTTCTACTAGAGCGGTCAGAATTCTCGCTGCAGAGTTCTGAATCAACTGCAGGCAGACAGCTCCTTCTTGTTAAGACTTGAAAACAAACTGTTACAATAGTCCAGACGAGAAGAAACAAACGCATGGATTACAAGCTCCAGATCATGTTGTGACAGCATTTTCCTAAGTTTAGAGATTTTTCTCAGTTGAAGGAAACAGTTTCTGGTCAGTTTTCTACAGTGTTGAACAAGAGACATGTCTTTATCAAATACAACACCCAGGTTTCTCAGGCTCAGTTTGACAGACTGACCTAAGTCACCCAAGTACTGACTCAACCCTGGAATCGTATCATCAGGAGCAATCACCAGAGTTTCAGTTTTGTCCACATTAAGCTGTAAAGTGTTTTTCACTCAGCCATTGTTTGATTTCTAGCAAACAATTGACTAAGCTGTTCAGCCTTTGGGGCTCAGTTGGGTCAAAAGAGCAGTAGAGCTGGATGTCATCAGCAAAAATGTGATAAGAAACATCTGGAAATCTCTGAATGATTTTACCAAGGGGAATCAAGTACAGCAAAAACAATAAAGGACCCAGAACAGAACCTGAGGGACTCCACACAACAGATCTGCCGATTCAGACCTCATTTGATTGGCAGATACACTAAAACTGCGCCCAGAAAGGTAAGATGAGAACCATTCTAACACAGACCCAGACAGTCCCACTTCATCCCTTAGTCTTCTCAGCAGGATCTGGTGATCAACTGTGTCAAAGGCTGACGACAGTCCAAGAGAACCAGAACAGTGAATTTACCAGAGTCAGCCGACATCATGATGTCACTGGACACTTTCAATAAAGCTGTCTCCGTAGAGTGATGTTTACGGAAGCCAGACTGAAACTTCTCATGGATGTCGCTCTGATCCAAGAACAAAGACAGCTGCTCGGACACCACCTTCTCCAAGATCTTGGACAAGAAAGGGAGCTTAGAAATAGGCCTGAAATTACTGAGGTCAGTTGGGTCTAAGCCTGGTTTTTTGAGCAGAGGCTCCACAATGGCATGTTTAAATGCATTGGGAAAAACCCCTGTGGAAAGGGAGAGGTTCACCATATTGGTAACCCAGGGGCCAATTACATCAAATACTTTGATAAAAAGCCTACAAGGAAGGACGTCATCTGAGCAAGAGGATGGTTTCATCTTGTTCACTAGTGCTGAAATATCACCCAAAGATACAGCAGAGAAGAAGGTCAATTGTCCTGTTATTCCTGGTGGTACAATCCACCTCCTGGTGGAAAGCAGGAGGATTCCGTAGTGTGTGTATGTAGTGTGTGTCTGTAGTGTGCATCTGTAGTGTGTGTCTGTAGCGTGCATCTGTAGTGTGTGTCTGTAGTGTGTGTCTGTAGTGTGCATCTATAGTGTGCGTCTGTAGTGTGTGTCTGTAGTGTGCGTCTGTAGTCTGTGTCTGTAGTGTGCATCTGTAGTGTGTGTCTGTAGTGTGTGTCTGTAGCGTGCATCTGTAGTGTGTATCTGTAGTGTGTGTCTGTAGTGTGCATCTATAGTGTGGGCTGTAGTGTGTGTCTGTAGTGTGCGTCTATCGTGTGCATCTGTAGTGTAGTGTATGTCTGTATTGTAGTGTATGTCTGTAGTGTGCGTCTGTAGTGTATGTCTGTAGTGTGTGTCTGTAGTGTGTGTCTGTAGTGTGCGTCTGCAGTGTGTGTCTGTAGTGTGTGTCTGTATGGTGTGCGTCTGTAGTGTGTGTCTGTAGTGTGTGTATGTAGTGCGTGTCTGTAGTGTGTGTCTGTAGTGTGCGTCTGCAGTGTGTGTCTGTATGGTGTGCGTCTGTAGTGTGTGTCTGTAGTGTGTGTCTTTAGTGTGCGTCTGTAGGGTGCGTCTGTAGTGTGCATCTGTAGTGTGCGTCTGTAGTGTGCGTATGTAGTGCGTGTCTGTAGTGTGTGTCTGTAGCGTGCGTCTGTAGTGTGTGCCTGTAGTGTAGTGTGTGTCTGTAGCGTGCTTCTGTAGTTTGTGTCGGTAGTAAGTAAGTAAGTAAGTAATATTTATTTATATAGCGCTTTCCAGACCAGGGTCACAAAGCGCTTAGACAATCAAAACAATACTCAAAAAAGTACATACTTTAAAGAACAAGATAATACTGAGAACAACACAGGAGTTCAAGAAAATCAAGGAAAAGCCTGAACAAATAGAAACGTCTTAAGATGTTTCTTATGTGTGTCTGTAGTGTGTGTTTGTAGTGTGTGTCTGTAGTCTGTGTCTGTAGTGTGCGTCTGTAGTGTGCTTCTGTAGTGTGTGTCTGTAGTGTGTGTCTGTAGTGTGCTTCTGTAGTGTGTGTCTGTAATGTGCTTCTTTATTTTTCCTTCTGTAGTGTGTGTCTGTAGTGTGCGTCTGTAGTGTGCTTCTGTAATGTGTGTCTGTAGTGGGCTTCTTTTTTTTTCCTTCTGTAGTGTGTGTCTGTAGTGTGTGTCTGCAGTGTGCTTCTGTAGTGTGTGTCTGTAATGTGCTTCTTTATTTTTCCTTCTGTAGTGTGTGTCTGTAGTGTGTGTCTGTAGTGTGTGTCTGTAGTGTGCTTCTTTATTTTTCCTTCTGTAGTGTGTGTCTGTAGTGTGCTTCTGTAGTGTGTGTCTGTAGTGGGCTTCTGTAGTGTGTGTCTGTAGTGTGCTTCTGTAGTGTGTGTCTGTAGTGTGTCTGTAGTATTTGTCTGTAGTGTGCTTCTGCAATGTGTGTCTTTAGTGTGCTTCTGAAGTGTGTGTCTGTTGTGCGTCTGTAGTGCGCTTCTGTAGTGTGTGTCTGTAGTGTGCCTCTGTAGTGTGTGTCTGTAGTGTGCTTATGTAATGTGTGTCTGTAGTGTGTGTCTGTAGTGTGTGTCTGTAGTGTGCTTCTGTAGGGTGTGTATGTAGTGTGTCTCTAGTGTGTGTCTGTAGTGTGCTCATGTAGTGTGTGCCTGTAGTGTGTGTCTGTGGTGTGCTTCTGTAGTGTGTGTCTGTAGTTTGTGTCGGTTGTGTGTTTCCGTAGTGTGTGTCTGTAGTTTGTGTCTGTAGTGTTTGTATGTAGTGTGTGTCTGTAATGTGTGTCTGTAGTGTGTGTCCCACAAGGTTCTGTTCTTGGTCCAATACTATTCACAATCTATATGCTCCCACTAGGGGACTTGATTAGAAGACACTCTATACATTTTCACTGTTATGCGGATGACACCCAACTTTACTTGTCCATGAAGCCAGATGAAAGAATTCAGCTACACAATTACAGTCCTGTATCACAGATATCAAGTCATGGATGACCAAAAACTTCCTCCTACTGAACTCGGAAAAGACTGAGGTTTTACTAGTTGGTTCACAACATCTCAGACAATCATTAACTAATGATCTTTACATAACTTGCTCCTGCTACTAGCACCACTGTAAAGAATCTGGGTGTATGCTTTGACGAGGACTTATCATTTATCTCACACATAAAACAAATCTCACGGACTGCTTACTTCCACCTTCGTAACATTTCAAAAATTAGGCATTTCCTTCCTTTAGATGCTGCTGAGAAGCTCATCCATGCTTTTGTTACCTCCAGACTATTGTAACTCTCTTCTGTCAGGATGTTCTAAAAAGTCTCTCAGAATCTTCAGCTCATTCATCTGCAGCTCGTGTCCTGACTAAGACTAAGAGGCGCGAACACACCTGTACTGTCTTCCCTACATTGGCTTCCTGTAGAATTTAGAATACAATTTAAAATCCTTCTCCTAACCTATAAAGCCTTACATGGTCTAGCACCAACATACATTAAAGATTTAATCCAAACTTACCAACCCTCAAGGACCTTACGATCCCTAAACTCTGATCTACTAGTTATACCACAAATCTATACATGTAGATTCGGAGCCAGGGCCTTTAGTTTTCAAGCCCCTCTACTGTGGAACAAACTACCGGCTTCAGTCCGGAGGGCAGACACCCTCTCTATGTTTAAAAATAATCTTAAAACCTTACTTTTCGATAAAGCCTATAATTAACCTGACTGTTTATCTTTAGCTGTCATAACTAACAAAACTGTTTATCTTAGCTGCTATAGGCTGAGAATGCTGGAGGAGTTTTAGTTTTAGTTTTAGACACCGAGCTCTGTATATCCTTCTTTTCTCGCCGGGGCCGTTCTGGCTTGGCCGGTTCGGGTGTGGGGGTCCGGCGGGTGGGGCCTGTGGGTGCCTTGGGCCTGGTGGTGGTCACCGCTGGTGCCGCGATGGCCCCGTGCGCCAGCGGGGGGGGTGGCCCGCTCCCGGGGGGTTTTTGATGGTGCGTGGGGGCGGGTGCTGGCGGGGGTGGCTGGGGTGGTGGATGGGGGGTTGCGCTGGGGGCAGTGCTGGGGCTGGGGGGTCGCTGGTCCCGCCGACCCGCCGTCGGGGGTGGGGCTGGGGCTGGCCGGGTGTTCTGGATGACCTTCTGGCCCCGATGGCTTCGCCTGGTCTGTGGTGGGGGGCCTGTCTTGGGGTGGGTGTCTGCTGCAGCGGTGGCTGTGGTCCTCTACCCGCCCTGTGTGGCATGTGCCGTGGTCGGGGGGTTTGTCGCCCTTGGTCCTGGGGGTTCGTGGCCGGGCTGGTCGGTCTTTCGGGGCTTCCCGGGTGGGGGGCCCATTGGGGGGACGGCGGAGGCATTGGGCGGACCCATGTTACTGTAGTGACCATGTACCGCCCATGCAAGTGCTGCTGTCCCCCTAGGTGATGCATGGTGGGTGGGGGCGGTGGCTGGGGGTCAGTACGTGTGATGGGCGGGGCCTCGGCACCTTAGAGACCGTGGACTGCCCATCGAATACTGCTGGCCCCCAAACTTCCCTCATGGGGAGGTGGGCTGCGGCTGTTGGGGACGGTCTACAGTTCAAAGACTGGGGGCCGTTCCCGGACGGCTGCGGCCCCATTGCCCCCGCCCCTGCCCGCACAACCGTGGCCCCCCCTGTGACCCGGGGGACCTGGGCCGGTGCCTGGCCATTGCTCCCCGGGCTCATGCGGTGGCACTCAACCCGGCTACTGGCCGTGTCCGCAGGGTATTGGGGGGGGTTCTGCCGCCGCTGCTGTGGTGGGTCCCCATCTCCTTGACTCGGTCCCCTGCTATGGACTTGTTGGCGGCCTGACGGTCTGGGGGTCCTCCGTCGCCCGGCCTGGCCCCAGGGCCCTATCCCCTGACTGGTTCTTCTGGCTGCCCCTCTGCCCCGGTGCCTGCGCCTGGTGCCTCCCCCTCTCTGCTTCCTCGGTCGTCCTCGCCTGTGCTCGCCCTCTCGCGCCCCCGGTGGTGGTCCGCCTTCTCGCTGGTGTTTGGGGTCGGCTCTGGTGGTTATCTCGCCTGCCGGGTCCTGGTCTCCCGCGGGTTCCTGCCGCGGCTTGGGCCCCTGTGTCTGGATCTGCTGTGCTAGGTATGTGCCCTCTGGCCTGGCTATTTCAACCCCCCCCTCTCCCCTCTATATATCTTCACCCGTCACCGGAGTCTGTATACCTGTGTATTGTCTACATTTGTCCCAAACCCACACCTTTTTATTTCTCTCCCGGAGCCCCAGGGATCCACCTCCAGAGCTGCTGCTGATCCAGGATCTTCACCACGTCATCAGATCCCGAGTTCTCTCCAGCACCCCCATGGACCCTCCTACACTCTCCTCTTTTCTCTCACTATATCCTCCCTCACTCCTCTCCTTATCCATCTGTCTACCCCCCCATCCTTCCTCCCAGCCGGTCAAAGTGGCAGGCCGTCAACAATGAGTCTGGTTCCGCTCGAGGTTTCTGCCTTTTAAAGGAAGTTTTTCCTCGCCATTGCTCACTGTACAGTGTTTTGTTTCTTGCTCTTTGTTGAATTGCTGGATCTATTTTTCCTTAATCAACTGTAGTCTTATTTCAACTGTATAGTGTCTTGAGATAACTTTGTTATGATAAGAAACTTGAAATAAAATTGAATTGAATTGTCTGTAGTGTGCTTCTGTAGTGTGTGTCTGTAGTCTGCTTCTGTAGTGTGTGTCTGTAGTGTGCTTCTGTAGTTTGCTTCTGTAGTGTGTGTCTGTAGTGTGTGTCTGTAGTGTGCTTCTGTAGTGTGTGTCTGTAGTCTGCTTCTGTAGTGTGTGCCTGTAGTGTGTGTCTGTAGTGTGCTTCTGTAGTTTGTGTCTGTAGTGTGCTTCTGTAGTGTGTGTCTGTAGTGTGTGTCTGTAGTGTGCTTCTGTAGTTTGCTTCTGTAGTGTGTGTCTGTAGTGTGTTTCTGTAGTGTGTGTCTGTAGTGTGTGTCTGTAGTGTGCTTCTGTAGTGTGTGTCTGTAGTGTGCTTCTGTAGTGTGTGTCTGTAGTGTGTGTCTGTAGTGTGCGTCTGTAGTGTGCTTATGTAGTGTGTGTCTGTAGTGTGCTTCTGTAGTGTGTGTCTGTAGTGTGCTTCTGTAGTGTGCTTCTGTAGTGTGTGTCTGTAGTGTGCTTCTGTAGTGTGTGTCTGTAGTATGTGTCTGTAGTGTGTGTCTGCAATGTGTGTCTGTAGTGTGCTTCTGTAGTGTGTGTCTGTAGTGTGTGTCTGTAGTATGTGTCTGTAGTGTGCTTATGTAATGTGTGTCTGTAGTGTGTGTCTGTAGTGTGCTTCTGTAGTATGTGTCTGTAGTGTGCTTCTGTAGTGTGTGTCTGTAGTGTGCTTCTGTAGTATGTGTCTGTAGTGTGCTTATGTAATGTGTGTCTGTAGTGTGTGTCTGTAGTGTGCTTCTGTATGGTGTGTATGTAGTGTGTCTCTAGTGTGTGCCTGTAGTGTGTGTCTGTAGTGTGTGTCTGTGGTGTGCTTCTGTAGTGTGTGTCTGTAGTTTGTGTCTGTAGTGTGCTTCTGTAGTGTGTGTATGTAGTGTGTGTCTGTAGTGTGCTTCTGTAGTGTGTGTCTGTAGTGTGCTTCTTTAGTTTGCTTCTGTAGTGTGTGTCTGTAGTGTGCTTCTGTAGTGTGTGTCTGTAGTGTGTGTCTGTAGTGTGCTTCTGTAGTGTGTGTCTGTAGTGTGCTTCTGTAGTGTGTGTCTGTAGTGTGTGTCTGTAGTATGTGTCTGTAGTGTGCTTCTGTAGTGTGCTTCTGTAGTGTGTGTCTGTAGTGTGTGTCTGTAGTGTGCTTCTGTATGTGTGTCTGTAGTGTGCTTCTGTA